>OY744546.1:6290050-6310050 GCA_963556195.1 Sepiola atlantica
GCTATCCAGCGGTGACCGAGTGGTTCTGGGTGTCTGGATTTGAGTTGTAAAATACTCGTAGCCCGGGGTTTCGAATCACGCGACCAGTAGTGAATAGTTATATCTCTATGCTGATGAGTGCTGATTAAAAAGGACGAAACGTATATGTACATAGATAATAAGGAAAAAACAAATATTTATCATATATATATATATATATAATAATAATAATCCAGGTAAAACATCCACAGGGTAGTAATCCAAAGAATTTCAACCGGGTTTATAAAAGAGTGCTCAATATCAAATAGAGCTTTTATATATGATTATTTTTTATTTACACAGACATGTACAAAATCTGCGACACTGGCATGTCGATGTTATCGATCAACAGTTACTATAAACTGAGATCTCATCAGGCAGAGTTAGAATCCGATCTTAACTTTAGATCATATTCTGAAAGAATGAATCATTCATTCTTTCCAAAAAATAATCATATATATATATATATATATATATATATATATATTTGGGTTGGCCCAAAATGTTTGTTCGTTTTTTTAAAGTGGATGTTAATGCAATTCATTTTCCATGCTCGATTTGAAAATCTCGAGAATGTCTGCGATTTGTCTGATTGTCAAACGGCAATCTTGTACAACCACGACTTTCACTTGATCACTGTCGATCATCTTTGGCCGGCCAGAGAGAAGCATCTCTCGCTGAAAAAATTCCTTTTTGGAATCGAGCAAACCATTTCTGGCACACCCGTTCTGTAACGGCATTCTCCCCATACATATAGCATATCTTTATGAAGGTTTCTGTAGCTTTTTCTTTTTCTTTTTCTATAGTAAAAAAAGTATCAGATGTCGGTAGTACTCTGCTTGATCTTCCATTTCAAGGCCTGAAATACAAGCAAAAATTTAAGAACTTCTCTGCTCGGAGGTGTATTGCATACTGACGTCAACATACTCGTTACACCAAATACACGATTTGAAGAATACGAATATAAAACAAACTTTTTGGCCAACTCAATATATATATCGCCTCAATACAGTTAGAAAAGAAGCAATAAAGATCAAAATAAGATTCGATATAGACATTCAAACTCAACTAAACGAAGTAAATTTCTGTAACGCAACAACAAAAAAGAAAAGAAGTCAATAACCTAAATATGATTACACAAAACATTTCATAGAAACACACTCAAACTTAGCTTCGGTTGTATGGAAAATATACACTACAAATTAATTTGTATGAATCAGATGATTGTATTGTTGGCATTGGTTTCCCCGATATATTTTTCTAGATAGAAATCTTTCTAGAAAGACATCAGATACTTACAGGAGGGACCACGTGAAGGTTGCCAACATCCTAAGTTAAAGTGTTTCTGTGGAACAAACTGGATTCGAACTTGGCACACCCAGGTCATCAGTCCATAACCACCGTCACCTCCCAGTGTTCTAATAACGATAAAATATACATTGTTCTAGAAGTCTATTAATTTTTATCTGCATACAATTTAGTTTTTATGTGTCATCCTAAAAGTATTTTAATTCATTCATTTTGTAGGAATCAGATGATTCTAATCTTGGCATTGGTTTCCCCGATATATTTTTCTAGATAGAAATCTTTCTAGAAAGACATCAGATACTTACAGGAGGGACCACGTGAAGGTTGCCAACATCCTAAGTTAAAGTGTTTCTGTGGAACGAACTAGATTCGAACTTGGCACACCCAGGTCATCAGTCCATGTCGTTAACCACTTAACCACTGTCACCGTTAGATCACCGAAGTTAAGCGGCGTCGAGCCTGGCCAGTACTAAATGAGCGACCATTTGGGAATACCAGGTGCTGTATGTCAAATCCCTCAACGGCGGAGTAGTCTGTATGTCAGGCTGCGATGGCGGATGAAGGGTTGCAACCAGGCAGGGGGGGGGGTGAGTCGTCTCGGTCTCCGTGCCACTGAACATAAACCTGCCTGGCCAAGATGATTGGTCTGTTGTTTGTGCACCAACTTATCCATGTTAAACAAACCCACGCACAGGCGTCTCCAGAGACACCAGTAGTGAGAACCCACAATTGAGGCCCTGGAACCCGCATACTCGATTCGAGTGTCGGCCATGATGATACTACGAATGGTGGCTAAGTGATTAACAATGCAGAATTTTTAATCAAGCGCATGTTTAGTCCCTCCTTCTCCTGATTGCCGCCCGATGATGACCTGGGTGTGTCGTGTTCGAATCCAGTTCGTTCCCACAGAAACACTTTCATCAAAACCCACACCTGACCTTGTGTCTAACCTCCTGGAGATGAGGTAAATAAAATACGATACTACAAATGATGAAAAAAAAACACAAAGGGAAAAATGTATAACATACTTATAGTATGTTATACATTTTTTCCTTTATGTTTTTTTTTTTATCAGAAAACCATACATGCAACAGTAAAAAAAAAACACAAAGGAAAAAATGTATAACATACTTATTGTATGTTATACATTTTTTCCTTTATGTTTTTTTTTTTCATCAGAAAACCATACATGCAACAGTAAAAAAAAAACACAAAGGAAAAAATGTATAACATACTTATTGTATGTTATACATTTTTTCCTTTATGTTTTTTTTTTTATCAGAAAACCATACATGCAACAGTAAAAAAAAACACAAAGGGAAAAATGTATAACATACTTATTGTATGTTATACATTTTTTCCTTTATGTTTTTTTTTTTCATCAGAAAACCATACATGCAACAGTAAAAAAAAACACAAAGGGAAAAATGTATAACATACTTATTGTATGTTATACATTTTTTCCTTTATGTTTTTTTTTTTCATCAGAAAACCATACATGCAACAGTAAAAAAAAACACAAAGGGAAAAATGTATAACATACTTATTGTATGTTATACATTTTTTCCTTTATGTTTTTTTTTTCATCAGAAAACCATACATGCAACAGTAAAAAAAACACAAAGGGAAAAATGTATAACATACTTATAGTATGTTATACATTTTTTCCTTTATGTTTTTTTTTTCATCAGAAAACCATACATGCAACAGTAAAAAAAAACACAAAGGGAAAAATGTATAACATACTTATTGTATGTTATACATTTATTCCTTTATGTTTTTTTTTTCATCAGAAAACCATACATGCAACAGTAAAAAAAAACACAAAGGGAAAAATGTATAACATACTTATCGTATGTTATACATTTTTTCCTTTATGTTTTTTTTTTCATCAGAAAACCATACATGCAACAGTAAAAAAAAAGCTAAGTGGCATTTAAATGTAAAATGTCCACAAATAAACATACTATACAAGGACAACGTAAATATCATACCTCATCGAACCACTCATACTCTATAATCAAATAAACCTCACAATCAATCAGCCGCTAAAATAATAACTCATCGAATGAAACAAAGCTAAAGTAGGTTAAGAAACGGTCTTAAAGAATCGTGGGTTCATTAAGAGGAGGTAGTGTAGTATCTGTTCTCTTGTCATGATACTATCCTCCTCTTTTTTTTTGGGGGGGGGGGTGTAGTGCAGTAACTGTTGTCTTGTCATAAGACTGTCCGCCCAGCATTAACTCATCCTTTTAGTGTGTGTGTGTGTGTGGGGGCAGTGTAGTATATGTATCTTTGTCATGATGTCATCCTCCCTGACATTACCTCCTCCTTTTTAAAGGGTAGTATATGTTTGTTTGTCATGATACTATCCTCCTCTTTTATTTTTTTTTTTTGGGGGGGGGGATGTAGTGTAGACCATCCTCCTAGGCATTACTTCCTCCTTTTGGCAGGGGGTAGTGTAATATCTGTTCTGTTGTCATGAGACCATCCTCCCAGACATTACCCCCTCCTTTGGAGGGGGGGGGGTTAGTGTAGTATCTGTTCTGTTGTCATGAGACCATCCTCCCAGACATTACCTCCTCCTTTTGGGAAGGGGTAGTGTAGTATTTGTTCTGTTGTCATCGGGAGCATCCTCCCAGACATTACCTCCTCCTTTGGAGGGGGGGGGGGGTTAGTGTAGTATCTGTTCTGTTCTCATGAGACCATCCTCCCAGACATTACCTCCTCCTTTTGGGAGGGGGTAGTGTAGTATCTGTTCTGTTGTCATGAGACCATCCTCCCAGACATTACCTCCTCCTTTTGGGAGGGGGTAGTGTAGTATCTGTTCTGTTCTCATGAGACCATCCTCCCAGACATTACCTCCTCCTTTTGGGAGGGGGTAGTGTAGTATCTGTTCTGTTCTCATGAGACCATCCTCCCAGACATTACCTCCTCCTTTTGGGAGGGGGTAGTGTAGTATCTGTTCTGTTGTCATGAGACCATCCTCCCAGACATTACCTCCTCCTTTTGGGAGGGGGTAGTGTAGTATCTGTTCTGTTGTCATGAGACCATCCTCCCAGACATTACCTCCTCCTTGGGGGTGAGGTAGCGTAGTATCTGTTCTGTTGTCATCGGGAGCATCCTCCCAGACATTACTTCCTTTTTTGAGGTGTAGTCTAGTATCTGTTCTGTTGCCTTAGGACCATCATCCCAGGCATTATCTTCTCATTTTGGGAAGGGGGCAGTGAAGTATATCTTCCTTGTGTAATGATACCATCCTCCTCTTTTTTGGGAGGGGAGGTGCAGCAATACTGTTCTTTTGTCATGAGACAATATTCCTCAGTGTTACCGCCTTTTCTTTGGGGAGAGTAGTGTAGTATATCTTCTGTGGTCAGGATACCATCATCCCAGGGATTACCTACACATTTCTTTTTTTTTGGGGGGGGGGTCGTCACATATTGTTGCTAGTATATATAAATAATGATAAGATAATCTCAGTGTGACACAATGAAGCTCTGTTTTGCTCTTAACTGTGTCACCATTTATGCTTAGGGTTAGGGTTAGGGTTTGTATAATAATCTACAGAACACCTGAATTATTTATCAGCCGCCCCCCCCCCCTCGCCACTTACCTGATATGATTGTTTGAGAGAATTTTTAATTAAGCGCATGTTTAGTCCCTCCTCCTCCTCCTGATTGCCACCCGAGGATGGCGGTGCGCGATGTCCACTTTCCAATGTCACAAAATTCCTCGCATTCCTCTCACCTTTGTTATCGCTAACTTTACTTCGGCCACACTTACCACTCAACCCCAACGCCGCAACCCTCATTCCCAGAGATAACAATTCGGTACGCCCTACAATCGTAAAAACAAGAATTTCTCTTTAGTTACAGAAGGTCATAATCTGATTATATCTAACGAGCGTCACGTGTCTGCCCATAAAGTGACGTCACAGAAGAGCCAGCAAGAATTCATTCGGAGAACGGAAACATTTTTTTGTACCTATTTACTTGTCTCCTCACGAGGACAAAGTTATACACAAGTTTACTTTCGGCAGCCTCGTAACTCTCACTTCCTTTATTTTGTCCTTTAGTCCTCACATTCCATGTTCGATGTTTCTGACAAAAGGGGAAGAATTGCTGTTTTCTGGGTCGGAATCTATCTAACACTTATCGTTGGCTAGTTTTTGACCTTGAAGTAGTATATTATTTTTTTAGCTCTTTACATCAAGTGGCTTCATGCCTTGTCTGGAGCAATTTCCATAAAAAAAAAGGAAAAAAAAAAGATTAGTTTTTTTATTTGGGCGGATGCCAAGATTTCCCAAAAAGAGAAACTCTGGATGGGACAAAAATAAAATTTGCCCCAGCCAAGATGTGTTATGTTTTCGCTTACATGATCGTGTCGTAATCGGAAACCCAGTTCTTTGCATACTATATTTTAAAAATTTATTATTGTTAAATATATGCGAGTATATTATAAGTTATACTGTTATATAGCGAAGCGGGAGGGAGTGGAAGGAGGGCACCCCAAAGGAGAGGGGAGCCTGAGCAGAAGTTGGAAATTACGTCATTTTCATTTGGAGAACGGTCTGTCTCTTAAGCCTGCACCAGCTGATGAACGGACGGTCCTTTGCCAGTCGGCAGGGGAGGGGAGGTGGAGTTCAGTGTAGCCCAAAATGACCTGACTGAGATGTTAATGGTTCCTCTCTCTCCAAGTAATTCATTCTTTCTGAATCTCTCTCTCTCTCGTACACTTGCAGTTAATTTCTGTCTCTAGTCATGTTAAATAAACACTTATAAAAACCAAATCCGGCGACCACGTGTTTATCAATCAATTTATAGAAGGCTAATAACAATGCAAAACTATGTTACATTTTCACTTACCAATGCATGTATGAACCATTATACACCCGTGTCGTTAATTAAAACATAGACAAATGTATAATAAATATATATAAATATATGTAAACATCAGAACAGCAGTCCAATAATCCAAATAATATAAATTATCAATGCTCATCTGGAAAATTCCGAAACGGATTTAGTCACAACTTTCAGTCGTAAAGATTATATGGAATCCGAATATGGACTTAAAAAAGAAAGTTTGCACCTGTGAAATTCTAAGTGGCTTATCGAAACAATAATTATGGAAAAATCATTCTCATTTACGATTTAAAAAGTAACAACTAATTGTAAAGCTAGATGCTACATGCGTGAAACAAAGGTTTTGATTGACTGACCAATCATAAGATTTAAAAAGTTGTGAAGCTAAAGTGTTCAAAGCAATTATGCTTTGAACTGAGGCAGGTGACCAAATGCAGGTTTAAAATTTAGAACATTGGTTGCACCAGCCCCACATCAAGTCAATATTAAAAGGCGTGCTTAATACCATTTATTTATTTTTTTGACAACGAAAATAAATTATTAATTTTTTATATTATCGGAAAGTTTTTTTTCGATAAATTGTGTTTTTCTTTAGAACAAAAACAATGCAACAACAATTTTTACGATTTTTTTTACAATTTTTTTTCGTTGTACTTTTTTGGTAATGGTACAGCTTTTGAAAGGGAAAAACCCAACTAGGTTAAGTTTAGGGTTAGGTTTAGGATCAGTTTAGGGTTAGGGTAAGGGTTAGGATCTGTAGTGTCTTGCATTTGGAGACAACGACGTGTATCATAATTACCTCACTTACATTGTATAATTATCTCCCTTTGTATATTTCTCTTGCATATATAAACGAATGCTGACGAAGATCGCGCTCTTTAGAAGAAGGTCTCGGAAGCGTAAACATCAAACCATGTCTCTCTTTCTTATTCATTCTACGTTCTCGCTTCGCATTGTATGTATAAGTATCTATTATGTCGCCAGCTGAATATTAATAGATTCACATAACAATTGACAAGCGAGAACATTATAGGATCAGTTTAGGGTTAGGGTTAAAAAAAAATGTTCGTTTTTTTTGGGTTCAGTTGGCAGATTTTCTTTGGGATGATGAAGAAAAGGAAGAAGGGGTAGATGACAAGGAAGAAAGTTTGTCGCCAGGGTACAATTCCGCTATCTGTGATAATACGGAGACAGGGGTTGGTTCGAAATTTTTGTTTGCTTGCCAGGAATTGTAAGATTTATCCAATTAAAAGGTAAAGTTATCATCTGCTTCTCGAACATTCTCATTGGCTAAGCGCTTTAGCATCTCCCGGCTGTTTACGTAAATGTCCAGAAGATGCCGAACAAAAAAGTCGTTTTTGTTTGCTTCAAAAGCTGAACCAGTACCAAGTTTGAACTTGTATTCTTTTGCTTTTTAAATACTTTATTTATACCCACAATGTTCTTTATCATGACTTTTTATCAATAGGATTGACTTTTACTTCCGATCTGCAATGGAAGACTTGTAGTAGTTATAAACATTGATATTTATTTCTTCATACGGAGGGCAGCCCCTGTGAGGTGGTTGGGTCACACAATAGTCAATCAGCCTCCAGGACACATTAATTTCAATTGACCTTTGAAGGACTACTTCAACCCCTTTCAGAATCACGGACAGCAGTCAGAGAGTTTACTGGAAGCAACAAAGAAGGAAACCCCCCCTTCCGCTCTCTCTCTCCTCGAGCACCGTACTACCTTATATGAGCACCGTCCGCCAATCGTTCTGCTTTTGAGTTGCCCCAAATCGTTTCATTATTTAAAAAAATGTTTTTTTATCTTTTGTTTAGACTTTTTCTTCGCATCAATATAACTTCCGTGTGAATTCAGATTTCTTTAAATATCGCAACAGAAAACACCCAATACTGTGTAACTCCCCTTCCCACGAGGGCAAAGTTAGACACAAGGTCGGTTTTTAATTTTATATATTTAATTTTTTATCCAGCTCCCCCAAATGGGACATTTTAGATTGGGACCCCCCAAAAATTGAATAAGGATCATTACAATGTACCTTTTCACTATACTCATAACATCACATTATTTTCTTTGTTTTTACTGACCCCGTACCCCTCCTCCCGTTTCGCCCGAGATTTGGGACCATTTCCATTGTCTTCCTCTGAAAATTTTATGCATATGGTTTAATTTTCATAAAAATAGGATATATTTTAAATTTTGAGGGGTGCACTTAGAAATTCGGGAACACTTCCATTGTCTTCCCCGATAAATTTTACATAAGAATACACTTTTAGATTTTATGTAGATTCTCTAACCTTACTTTCTATCACACACATACATACATACATACATACAGACATTGAGTGGACTGGTTAAGAGGGGGAGCCCTCCACTACGACCAGGAGAGGCTTATAATGGCCGCACAAGACCAGGGCCTGATGACAAATGCGTTTAAAAAGATGGCTGGTCTCAGTCAGGACAACAAGTGCAGGTTTTGCCACAGTGAAGTGGAGAGTGTGAGCCACCTGATATCGAGTTGCAAAATCATGTTGGCAGATGGCTCCTATACAGCATGACATAATGGAGTGTGCAGGTACCTCCACTGGACCATCTGTAAGAAACTGAATATCAGATGTAGCAGCACACCCTGGGAACATCTGCCTGAGAGAACTGTGGGGAATGAGACATACACCATCCATTATGACCATGAAATCCCCACAGCTACCTATCTTGAAAACGCAGCTGTCAAACCTGACATTGTCATATGGAACAAGAGAGAGAAAGTGGCAACTTTGGTTGAGGTCAGTGTCCCTAATGATGGGGGCCTAAATAGAGCTGAAAGGGAGAAAATAACAAAATATCAGAGTCTAATGTATGATATGAAAAGAAACTGGAACCTCAAAGAGATCTCCATCATTCCAGTTTTCATAGGAGCCACTGGACTCATGAAGAAGAACTTGAAAAAGTATTTAGCAAGTATACCTGGTGAACCAAGTGCAAGAGAAATCCAAACAACTACACTCAAGGGAACAGCCAGAATCTTGAAAAAATCTCTCGATCGGGTGATCGTATGGCATTTGGAAGAATGCCCCGTCCCCAGCAAATGAATGAAAAGAAAAAAAAAAGTGAACATTGAGTTTTATATATATAAATGAACTCATGGGTTGTTCCCATAAATCGAATAAAACAATCCAAGTTGCTGTATCCTTCCGTCTTCAGTCTCTATACCGTTGACTTTTTAAGAGCTCCCTTAAACGTATCAACAAACTTTTCAGCTGCCCATTAGATCAAGGATGATATGGCGAGGTATTAATATGTTCCAAATAAATTACCAGCATTTGATTTTTTACTGCTTTTTCCCCACAAATGAGGTATCACATTTTTTAAAATTATTTTTCTAACATGCTATGTGTGACTTTATTTTATTTTTTTATTTTTAAAAAACATATTTCACCCCAAACAAGGCAGGCCACCACTGTAGACATAAGGGGCTACTGCGAATTAGGGTGTAGGTTTTGGGTGTCATCCTAAGTTGGGAGCAGTGTAGCGAGATATCTGTTTACATTAGTTTTAAACCTCTGCATGTCGGTACAGTTGGGGAAACAGGAAGCAGGGAGGGAGTTCCAGAGGCCGGCATCACGAGGAAAGAAGCTATTGGAGTAGAAATCTCGCCAGCATTTGGGGACCTCCACAGTGAATGGATGGGATTTAGCTGATTGTTGAGTTGGTCTAGTGTATTTACGTCGATGGGGGCACCATGGTAGCCAGTTTATCGGAGCAGAATCTATTGAATTATTAGTTTTATATAGTAATTGGTCGCCAGTTTTTTCTCATGTTTCTTCCTTGATAATTAAAATATCACTTCCGGTTTCAAGTTGAAGTTAAACCATTTCTTTCTTCATATTTGTGGTGGACAGAGACGTGATCCGAACGAACGCCAAAAAGCAAATGGCTTGAATTGCTACCCTCTTTCTTTTCCTGCTTCGTTTGGATACTCTCTCCTCTTCAATTACAAAAAAAAGCAAGGGTTCCTAACAGAAACGGTGATCCAAGACGCGATACTAACAAATATAAACATCTTTAACTCTCATGTCGGATTAAAATAATGAACATTTCTACTAAAGAACACGAATTGTATAAACTTTACCAAAGAAAATTTCTTCACTAAAACTAACCTTATGAATTGAAACTGGTGCCAGTCACAGAGATTGACCGGTCCCTTGGTACAGCATTGCCAAGGCCGACTGCTAAAAGCCTCACACATTGCAGCAGAAGAAAGAAAAAAGGACAAAGACGATCATGATCAAAATAGGGTAAAGGACAGGCGCGCTGACACTTCAGAGAGAAACGTTTACCTCCCCCCCACCCACACACACACACACACCACCACCACCACCATTCTAGTACTGCTTAAATGGTGAAGAAAATAAAATTTCCAAAACTCCTCAACCCAAACATGGACTTAATTTTGAAAAAAAAAAACCCTATTTTTTTCAATTTTCTGCTGTCGTATTTTCTTCTTCTTCTTCTTCTTCTTCTTCTTCTTCTTCTTCTTATTGTTATTATTATTATTATTATTATTATTATTATTATTATTATAATTATAATTGTTAATATTCTTCTTCTTTTTCTTCTTCTTCTTCTTATTATTATTACTATTATTATTATCATTATTTTTATTATTGTTATTATTCTTCTTCTTTTTCTTTTTTTCTTTTTCTTCTTATTTTTATTATTATTATTATTATTATTTTTCTCCTTTTTCTTTTTCTTCTTTTTCTTCTTATTTTTCTTTTCGTCTTCTTCTTATTCTTTAATGGAAATCAACATTCTTCTTCTTCTTCTTTTTCTTCTTCTTGTTATTCTTCTTCTTCTTTTTCTTCTTCTTGTTATTCTTCTTCTTCTTCTTCTTTTTCTTTTTTTCTTCTTCTTCTTCTTGTTATTCTTCTTCTTCTTTTTCTTCTTCTTTTTCTTCTTATTCTTCTTCTTTTTTCTTCTTCTTCTTCTTCTTTAATAGAAATCAACATTCTTGTTGTTCACGTCTAATAAGCGCCAATGAATCCGCACGATTGCGCCGCATATTTCACCTTCCATAAAACTGTCTGCTTTTCTGGGTGTGTTAATCAGCAAAAGTGAAAGAATTAAACTTACATAACCGCCTAACCCCAAGTAAGATGATGAATGGGGTCGGGATATTAGCGACCCACTCCCAGAAGCCAATCGTTCTGCTTTTGAGGATTGCCCAAAATCGTTTCATTATTTAAAAAATGTTTTTTATCTTTTGGTTTTTAATGTTTCTTCACATCGATATAACTTCCGGTGAATTCAGATTTCTTTAAATATCGCAACTGAGATCACCCAATACTGTGCGACTCTCTTAGCTACGAAGATAAAGACCGTGTTCGTGTATGCCCGATTTACTTGCCTTCCTACGAGGGCAAAGTTAGACACAAGGTCGGTTTTTAATGATGGCAAAATCCAGCTCCCCAAAACGAGCATTTTGTGTCAAACGTTTGTCTATATCTACAACACAGTCTCTTTTCACCTTAGACACCGAAGAGTTCCACTTCCTATCAGCTCAGCCTATATAGTCCAAACCCGAATCAAGGAAGATCACTCTTATCTCCAAAATGGTCCAAGAGAGATAACTAGAGATAATTCTTAATCCACATTTTTCTTTGAAAAAAAATCGAGTCTCAATGTTTCAGCACTGGTCACAGATCAATGAAGTCATTCGTTTTTTTTTTTTAGCAAATTAAAAATTGATCAAAAAAATATTTTAAAAGAACAAATTAAT
Source organism: Sepiola atlantica (assembly GCA_963556195.1). Classification (NCBI taxonomy): domain Eukaryota; kingdom Metazoa; phylum Mollusca; class Cephalopoda; order Sepiida; family Sepiolidae; genus Sepiola; species Sepiola atlantica. The sequence goes on from OY744546.1 coordinate 6,302,030, forward strand.
GTCATGTCCCCACCAAATATTGGGACAAAACATTATGATTATAATATTCTTATTAGGGCATTTGAACATTTTGTAACGTCTTGGTCATTATATAACCGACTTCGGGATGATTTTAAGTTATCCAGTGTGAGAACATGTAATTTTCTAGGTGACATTTTCTAAAATTACTGAAAATCAAAAAAAGTGCGTTCTTTTAATTGATGACGCGTATGTAAAAACCTCTCTACAATATCACGGAGTAAATGTATTTGGTTTTGTTGAAAATCCTGACGGATTAGCAAAAACAGTATTTGGAATCATGGTAAAATGTTTACATGGTGGACAAGATCTTTTACTTAAAATGATCTTAGTTGCCATGTTTGAGGCAATATTTTTACATGAAAAAATTTCAAACATTGTTGATATAATTACACAATTAAATGGTCAATTGTATGTGACAACAACAGAACAAATCAATCGTTTTTCAAAAAGCTGGACACTGTTTAGCCTTGGTTAACTAAAAATGGCTTGTACTTACTTTTTGACGATGTCCATCTTTAAAAAAATAATTGAAATAATTTGATTACTGAAGCTTCTTCTGAATTACTATTTGATTCTGAAGGCAGAAATATCTTAGCAAAATGGCAAGTTGTAAAGTTACGAACATGAAAAAAACATGTTTAATTGAAGTTTAATTGGTGTTTAATTGAAGTTTAATTGATGTTTAATTGAAGTTTAATTAATGTTTAATTGAAGTTTAATTAATGTTTAATTGATTTTTAATTAATGTTTAATTAATGTTTAATTGGTATTTAATTGATGTTTAATTGATGTTTAAATAGTGTATAATGGAGAAGAAAAAGTAAAACGTTGAAAACATTGTTCAACCCCAAATGCTTTTGTGCTGTTATTATTTACAAACTCTTTTATTAATCAACACGCATCACGACAAAACAACAACTAAAAAGAAAAGGAGAGAGAACGAACTGCTGCTATGTGTTATCTACACAACAAGGCTCCAGCTGACAACGTGATTAGCTGCCGTACGAAGAATCTAATTGATGTATTTTTTTTCAAACATGAAAAAACAAAAGTTTGTTAAATTATCAAAACTACCTGATGTGCCAGTTTACCCAAAACTTGTTGAGAAACAAAAAGTTTCACATTGTTTAAAAGATTTTTGTGATCAAACTAGTAGCAGTTAAATTGCATCCATTATTAAATGACGAGAATATTGGAGAAACAGTTCAATTTATTGAAAAGGTTTCGCATTACGCATCCATTGCATAATTTGTAACACACATGCATAAAACGGTTGCACATAAAAAAATGTGACTAAAAAAATGCAATAAAATATAAAATGCAGCATATTTGGCTATTTTCTCTTTTTTTTAACTTTTTTTTTTTTAGATTGTATCAGTCACATTGTAATTGTAATATGTACCTGGTACGGCATTCACCCTGGGCAACAGAACCAGCTTCCTCTGAAGGAGAAAGTTTCATTTGAATTCACAAGCGGTCCCTAGTCGCATGTTAATCGAGGTCATGGAAAATGACGACGTTAGGTTTTTGAAGTTCTTCAGGGAGGTGTCGACGTCTTCCTACATACCTGTATCTGTACCTAGTACGGCATTCACTCTGGGCGACTTGAACCGACTTCCTCCGAAGGAAGAAGTTTCATGGGAGTATCAAATACACAAGCGGTCCCCAGTCGCATATCTCAGTTAGGGGAGATGACGACGTTAGGTTTCTGCAGTTCTTGCAGGGAGGTGTCGACGTCCTCCTTCATACAGCGCCTGGCATTCCCAAATGGTCACCCATCTGGGACTGACCAGGCTCAACGTTGCTTAACTTCGGTAATCTGACGAGAACTGGTATGGTAGTTTGGTAGTTTTGTTTTACGGCATATCAACCCTTTTTGGGTTATTTAATGCCGAATCTGGTCATTATAGTGAAAGTTTTTATGCTTCAAGTTCTTTATATCTTCAAATGTTTAATCAGGGTTTTTGGTTTGGTAGTTTTGTTTTACGGCATATCAACCCTTTTTGGGTTATTTAATGTCGAATCCGGTCTTGTTTTCTTCTCTTTTTTGTTTCTTTCCCCTTTTAATATCTGTTTCTATTTAACCCATAGTTGGGAGTGGGACCCTAACAGGTACTACCACTCCGGGTCAGGGTGGACCTGGGAGCAATGGTAATTAAGAGGAGGCTCCACATTCCCCAAAGTCCGTAAGCCGGATCTCACCATCGGATGTAGTTTAAGGTCATATCCAGGACCGGGAGTAGGGTAGGAAAAATAAAAATAAAAAAGGGGAGGGAGAAAAGGAGAGGGGCTGTTGTTTTTGTTTTTGGTTTTGTAGAACATAATTAAGTTTTACAAACAAAAAAAACAAAAAAAAAAAAAAAACGTCAATGTAGGTGAATTTCGTCTCAGGGAGCCACAGGGCAGCCTGATCTGGTATCACCAGGAGAACTGGTATGTCAACGTGATTATGCCGTACATATTGTAACATATACTACTTTTCTTTGATGTAAATAGACAGGTGTACCACTGGAGTGATTGGCCCCCTCCAGCCAATCAGAAGCTCTTGCGTAGGAACACAGATCGCTGGACTTCTTCTTACAGCACTCATGTGCAAGAAGTCGGACCAATACTCTGTCCAGAGCAGATGTATTTTGTTAGTTTCCTCAAATCACCAACGATATGATAAATCTACTGTAGTCACATGGCGTACATTTTTATTTATTTTATGGAAATCGCTCCAGACAAGGCATGAAGCCACTTGATGTAAGAAGCTAACAATAACAAATATGATTATCGCAAAGACAGGGGATGTCTATTGGCCATAGTCTTGAAAAGACCAAGGCTATAGGTAGGAGGAAAACGGTCAGCAGGAAGAGAGTTCCATAAGCCTGCAGTTCTTAGAAAAAAGCTACTTGAATAGGAAGCTGTATTACAATGAGGTATCAAAACAGCGAATTGATGGAGACCAATAGACCAACGGTCAAACGAGCTGTAACAAAAGAAGCAGGGAATAGATCAGACAATTCTGAAGAACACGTGCCATAATAGTATTTATAGAAAAGACTGAGACTAGTAACATCACGTCTGTGAGAGAGATAGGGTGCCGAGAAGAAGAAAGGGTGAGGCCAATCAAATTACTGCACCTTATCAAGAACCCTCAAATCCATTTTATAAAGACTGACTTTATAGTTGTTTAATTCCTTTTTCAGCACAAACCAATAAAAGGTATTGTCGTTTGGAACTACGATGTCGTCTGCTGATTGACTGTTGGAGTCAGATAAAAACTGACGTTTAAAACTCGGGTGTTGTTTCGGCTGCGGCGGAGGTGTGTGAGTAAAATATTCAAAGTGGTCTATCGATGAATAATAATGAAAGTCATCGAGTCGAATGCCGACTCATTCATGATCACGCTCGCTCAGATTTTAGGCACGACTAACCCTAACCCTAACCCTAACAATATTTCATAAACATTTATCTATTATAATAAATATTTCATTTATTTCTGCGGGTCACACCCAGCCGGATGGAAACGCGCTGCCTTATGTAAAAACAAACAACCTTCTAATTAAAATAGTTTTAAATGAAGCTAGACCTCCAAGGGGTATAGACGGTTTGTCTAGTAGACGAATATCTGGGTCACGCTTCGTCTAGATAAAACGTCAGAAAAGACCTCCCCCCCCTCCCCCCCCCGTCTGTTTTTATTGATGATGTCATCATTTCGTAATGTAATCCACCAGTCACTGTTATCCCCGGCTATCTATTTTAATGGTTGAGATCATCCTTTAGTGACGTCATCCACTGTGTAGGTTTAAAAATTTTTTATTTTTTTTAGGGGGGTGGGGGGGGGAATCGCTCCAGACAAGGCATGAAGCCACTTGATGTCAGGAGGTTATCCCTAACTCTGTTTTAATGGATGACGTCATAAAACAATGATGTCATTCAGTGTGTATGGGGACAGACAAACAAACAAACAAACGAACGAACACGATGAACAGAATTTTAGTAGTATATAGATAAAATAGTTTTCATCCAATAGTAAGACACTGTTGGGGTTGCTTTTTACCTAATGCATGGAGTCCCAGATCACGTGATGACAGGGGGGGTCACTCATTGGTCTATTTAAGCATGTGGTTACTCATATAAACGGTGTGACTCAGAAGTCCAATTCCTTTTTTCTCCTTTTTGGTCTAACCTCTTTCTTTTCCTCTTTTTGGTTCAAGCAGCTAAAAAACAACAACATTCGTTTGTTCACTGTTCCAGTTTCGAAAAAGATTTTGCTGTGAATGTTTTACAGAATGAAACCAGAGACTGGAGCTCAGTCGAGCGCCTACTATGAAAAGAGGCATTGTTAGTCTTTATTAAGAGTAGAGAAAGACTAGCAATACCTCTTCTGTGAGAAAGAGGCTTCAGGGAATAGAGTTGCTACGAGATCTCGTGTTGGCAAATAAAACTTGGGGTCTACCTTTTGTTATCAAGGGATTTCAGACCCAACGGGGAATAACTCGAAGCCATAGAATGATTTTTCCTCAAAGGGAGATAACTCTGGTCACTACATACGTAACGTTATGGTCAGCACGTAAACACAAAGAGATGAATTCTTTCATGAATCTCTTTTGATAGGTACAACCTGATTAGTTTAGTGACCTGTGCACCCATTGAAAGAGATTCATTTGGTTTTGTCAATTTTGGAGAGGGGTCTTTATAGGTACGACGCATTTTTCGCCATAAAAACAATGGATTGGTCATCTGAGAGAAGTAAAAAAACAATTGCATAAACTCTTTACAGGATATGTCTTAAGTATTACCATAAATAATTGTTGTGAAGTAGTCCAACAGTAAAAAGAAGTCAAGTCGAGGTGTGGTTAAGATAACAAGTGTATTAACATAAAAGGTTCAAAGGTAAGGAAACTGACTGGCACTCGGCTAGACAGTTACAATACTGTCCTTTTTTTCTCCCTGGTGATAGTCTACTTGCACTATTTATAGTGAGAACCGGTGTAGTTTCCCTTCTGTTAGAACGGCCGGTGTAACAATAATAATCAAAGAACTACTAACTTTTTAGACGTAACATTGGATTTGTCTAATCGTCCGCACAATTACAGAGTTATCATCTTCGAGAGTATCTCTAAGAAAATTGACCATATCTTGTCTGTTTACCCTTCTGCCAGCATTCTTCATTCTTTTTAATGGAAATCGCTCCAGACAAGGCATGAAGCCACTTGATGTAAGGAGCTAAAAAAAAAAATACTACTTCAAGGTCAAAAACTAGCCAACGATAAGTGTTAGATGGACCAAGAAAACAGCAATTCTTCCCCCTTTGTCAGAAACATTGCTCATGGAATGTGAGGACTAAAAGACGACAAAAAAGGGAAGCGAGAGTTATGAGGCTGCCGAAAGTAAACCAAAGTTAGTCACTTTCTACTCTCCTTTTATGTCTGTGGTGACTTTAATGTTCGCAATGTTGAATGGCTAGTCCACTCAAGCAAGACCGATGACGTAAGAAGATTTCGTCATGATTTTTCTCTTGCTTTATGATCTAACACAGATTGTTGACAAACCTACTCGCGTACCTGACGCTGACCATCATTTTGAAAGTCTTCTTGATCTTTTCCTAACAACTTGTCCTGAACAGTGCTCATCCACTGTTCTGTCCCCACTGGGATCTTCTGCTCACTCAGTTGTCTCAATTAAGATTTTTTTTTAAAATGCAATAAGACTTCTGATGCCCCTTTCCATTAGTGTATCGATACTCAAGGGCTGACTGGGATAGCCTCAGATGTTTCATATCAGAAATCTCAATTAAGATTTTTTTTAAAAAGTGCAATAAAATTTCTGATGCCCCTTTCCATTAGTGTATCGATACTCAAGGACTGACTGGGATAGCCTCAGATGTTTCATATCAGAAATTCCTCTGCACTCCATTTTTAAAAAGAATGTGTCCAGTATCACATCCGATATAACTGGTTGGTAGATCGTTGGTATTGAAAACTTCATCCCCTCAAAAGAATTCCAACAGAAACCAAACAGCCAGCCTTGGTACACCCCTGAATGGGCCGCTGTCATTGTTCACAGAAATCACTATTTCGATTGCCTTCAAAGAAATAGATGCTATGAAACCAAAGCCGTGTTTAAGAAGACTAGAAACCACTGCAAAAGGATTATAAAAGACGCAAAAGAGTCCTATGCCCAATCTGTTTAACCTAGAGTGGCTGAGTATTGATTTACTCCTCTCCAGGAGTTAGGCACAAGGCCAGTTTTTATCTTACTCCCACAAGTAAAATGTGACCCAAGGTCGGGTCGGGAAAGTGGAGTTTAAAAATTGCCTGGGCAGCCCTGTCGGCATTACCCGGTAGGGGCGCCTCAGGCAGTAAGCAATAAACTTACTCCTCTCCAAAGAGGGGAGGTGAAGCCTGGGAGGGTGGACCTCCTAGAACGGCACAGGACAGACCCATAGACCGGCGTAATTCAATTCCCGAAGGCCAAGACGATACCAGTCTATGGGGTGCAGTATCCATCGGAACAGATACTACACTTTGATCTCAGCCAAAAGGCCAAGAAGAGTGGCTGAGTAAGGGCTTGGTTCCCAAGAGTTTTGGCGAATAACAAACAGGGTCTTGAACAGATGTATGACCTCTATTACTACCATCATCAATTGACCAGAGGTCATTTCCTTAGCATCTTATAAAGCCAAATTCTTTGAAAAAAACTTTGCATCCAATTCCACCCTTTGCGATCTATCCATCTAACATTTATCATTAGTTTCTAACCTTGAAGTAATATCTTTTTAGCTCTTTACATCAAGTGGCTTCATGTCTTGTCTGGAGCGATTTCCATAAAAAATGGTCCTTTCTGCTTCCATAAAAATAATTATCATTGTCAGCTAAATATTCTTTAAGTAAATAAAGAATATGTCTTTTCTATATTTATTTATTTATGTAAATTGTAAAAATTTAATTTTTCAAAATAAATATTACCTTATTACGGTAAAAATAATTGTCAGCTAAATATTCTTCAAATCAATAAAACGAATGTCACGTTTTGAAATGTATGTTATTATCTATTTATTTGTAAAGAACAAACAGGGTCTTGGACAGATGTATGACCTCTATTCTTACCAGATGTATGACCTCTATTCCTACCAGATGTATGACCTCTATTCCTACCAGATGTATGACCTTTATTCCTACAGATGTATGGCCTCTATTCTTACCAGATGTATGACCTATTCTTACCAGATGTATGACCTCTATTCCTACAGATGTATGGCCTCTATTCTTACCAGATGTATGACCTATATTCTTACCAGATGTATGACCTCTATTCCTACAGATGCATGGCCTCTATTCTTACCAGATGTATGGCCTCTATTCTTACCAGATGTATGACCTCTATTCCTACCAGATGTATGACCTCTATTCCTACCAGATGTATGACCTCTATTCCTACTATCAACGATAGACCAGAAATAATTTCATCCGAATCTGATAAAGCAAAACTTTTTGGCAAAAAATTTTGCAGAGTTGCCTACCGCATGAATTTCCTTCTGAGCGACATCCATATATCTGTCCAAGATGTTGCCAAACTTATCAAGAACCTAGATGCCAGCAAGGCAACTGATCCTGACAAACTACCAATCATAGTGCTTAAAAGCTGCAACCGGAACTAGCTCCTATCCTTACAAAGCTCTCCAAGCGTTGCTTGAAAGAGAAATGCGTCCCGTCAAATTGGAAAACCTCATCAGTCTGTCATTTAAAAATACTAGCGATTGGTCTTCTGCATCTCAGTACAGACCAATCAGTCTCCTGAGCATCATAAGTAAGTTGTTTGAATCTGTGATAAATTAAGAAGTTGTCAACCACCTCAGCAAAAACAATCTACTCAGTAACAAGCAATATGGATTTCGTCCTGCAAGATCAACAGCTGATGTGCTGACTGTAATATCATAGAGGCTTTGTTTCTAGAGCAGTAGTTCTTGACATATCAAACACCTTTGATAAAGCTTGGCACAAAGATTTGCT
>OY744546.1:6315050-6419031 GCA_963556195.1 Sepiola atlantica
GTAGCTAGGCGAGTTCTTATTGTGAATGTTTTACAAGAGGGGGGGGGGCATAGATTTGAGCTCAGTCGAGCACCTACCATGAAAATAATGGCAGAGCAGAGAAAGACTAGCAACATCTCTTCTGTTTGTAATTGTTTTACGGCATATCAAACCTTTTTTGTTATTTAACATTAAAGTTTAGGATTTCAAATTTTACATTCAGGCATAATCTACAATATTTGCAAAGGAAAGACCGAATAACAAGAAGTACTACGTGGGTATGACCTCCCTAGATTTTAAAACCAGATATTATCACCACAAAAGCACATTTAAAAACAGAGAACGCCGAATTTAAACAGTACTAGCAAACCACTATTGGGAGCTCAAAGAAAATGGACGCTCACCAATAATTGAATGAAAAATAATACGACAGGCCAGTACATGTAGAAATTTAGACGACCCGTGTAGATTATGCCTGAATGAAAAATTTGAAATCCTAAACTTTAAAGATCCCCGAAATCTATTAAACTGTAGAAGTGAGATAGCAAACAGCTGCCTACACAGAAATAAATTTACCCTAGGCTAACGATAAATAAATAAGTAAAAAAAAAACTAAACAAAACAAAAACATAACAATTTAAAAATTAAAACCTAAAATAGAAATACAAGGAACCACGTGTTAAAATAAATTCTCTCATTATATTGACACAACAAAAAAACAGGATATAGGCCACTCTATAGAACACAGAACAATAGAACAGGATTTAGGAAGTAACACTAACCGGATCTTTGTTCGCGGGAAGCCCAACGATTGGCTGAGAGAATAACAAAGAATCTGATTGGTTAACTAGCTAGCCGTGTATATAAAATATACATGGCAAAAATAACTCAATGCATTCGAGCCTGAAGATTCCCCCCGGGGATGAAACGCGAGGGCCTCTGTGTAGCTTAATTGCCATAAATCTATTTGCATAGCTTACTACCTAGCTCTACTTACGTATTGAGCACTGTTTAAATAAATACTGAAAATTGATACATAAAAAATTATATCTCCTTATAAAAGTTTATGTGGATACATGAAATACTAATATATATATATATATTTAAAATAAAAATACGAAGATAAAACAAAGTAAATATTCAAATATAAAAAAAAAAAAAAATGATATATATATATTATCAAAACTAACAGTTTATCGAACACCATACACCTAACCAACATTACACAAATATTCTAAACACCAAATCATATATTTAACATAATATTAAAATAAAACTTAATTTAATTTATATTCCCTGTGAAACTGCTTTATTTGCTGCGGTCTATATCTGGCAGCCATTTTGTTTTGTATTATTCTCTACACAGTCGGAGAAGAATAAAATATTATTCTTCTTCTGGTCTAATTATTTTTGAAAAAGGGATGTCTTTTCCCGAAATATCAAATAGTGATTTTTAATCACCCGGACATCACACGAACAGCTAAAACACTCTTGCTGTTATGTAAGAAAAAAAAAGAAAAAAAAAGGAAAAATAAATAGTAAGTCTTATATCGTATTCGATTTATTGTTATTGTTTTTGTTCCTTTCCTTTCAACTTGCATCTTACCCGGAATTACATTGCCCACAGCCTTTCAAAAACTTACTACTAATATATATATATATATATATATATATATATATATATATATATATATATATATATATATATATATATATATATTTATGAAAATCGATCCAAACAAGGCAGGAAGCCATTTGATGTAAGGAGCTAAAAAAAAAATACTACTTCAAGGTCAAAAACTAACCAACAATAAGTATTAGATGGATAGATTCCGACACAAAAAACAGCAATTCTTCCCCCTTTATCAAAAACATCGCTCATGGAATGTGAGGACTAAAGGACAAAATAAGGGAAGCATGTGTGTGTGTGTCAAGAAATACTTTTTCATAATACAGCAGATGGGAAGCGATTATGTTTTGTGGGAGAAGATTTCAAGCTTACTTAGCCGCTTTCCTTGTAAGCCTTAATTGGCAAATGGGCATAGCAAGGAGGAACGCTGGCTTCCGGTGGAAAAAGGTTGAAGAAAGTGTCTACGGATGCCTGAAAGTGATACAACAATTTTTTTATTCATATTAATTTCAGACTTTCCTTTTTGTCATATTAATTACTGACTTTTCTTTCATCATAATCTAATAATTAACATAATACAGATTATTTGAAAAATAATTTATTTGTTTGTTTTCAAAACATTTTTTTAATAATAGTGAAAACCTTTTTTCTTGGAAATGGAAATGCCCTAACCCTAACCCTAAACCCTAAACCCTAACCCCTAACCCCTAACCCTAAACCCTAAACCCTAACCCTAACCCTAACCGTAAACCCTAACCGTAAACCCTAACCCTAACCCTCCCAAAAAACATTATTTTCACTAAATATTAAAAAAAAAAAATTAAATTAAAAAAAAAAACACATTCCGGTGCTCAGAAACATTATTTCTTGAAAAAAAAAAAGATTATTCTATTTTGTTTATTTTCTTCAATGAAAATTTTTTAAAAGTTTTAGAAACAATCAAATAACTTATTTTTTAAATAGTCTGTATTATGTTAATTATGTTAAATTAATATGAAAAAAAAATTGTTGTATCACTTTCAGGCATCCGTAGACACTTTCTTCAACTTTTTCCCACCGGAAGCCAGCGTTCCTCCTTGTTATGCCCATTTGCCAATTAATTAAGTAACACGGTCCCATTTTTATCTACCCCAACATCCAAGGCTGGATTCTTGCAATTTTTTCACGCCCGTTTCTGATTGGCTAAAAGCCAACAAGTTTCCATTCAACAACACCCTTTTTTCTTTCATTCTTTCGGATGAGGGGGAGGGTCTGGGGGCTGCTGAGTGGGTGTGTGTGTGTGTGTGGGGGTGGGTGGGGGTTGGGGTGTCATCAAGGTGTGTCCTTTTTGTGGAAGGTGAACGAATACTATTCGCGAGAAAATAAAAAAATAAAAGTAGGTCACATTCAAGCAAGGGCGGTCGTGTAAGTGCAGCATCCCCTATCCACCTGCACTGATGCATATAAATGCATTATTTATTAATTTATACTTAGACTAGCATGGCTACCCGGTGTTGCCCGGGACCATAGGCAACGAAACAGAAGAGTTAAAAGGTGTATTGTATGTCGCATCTGTCTGTGTAACCCCTCTCTCTATCCCCCTCTCTATCTCTATAGAGATGTAAACAAATATCGAAAAAAATAGTAATTTTTTGACCTCCCCCCTCCCCCATCTCACTAATTCTCTCTATCCCCCTCTCTATCTCTTTCCCCTCTCTCTATCTCTCCCCCTCTTTCTCTCTATCTCTATTTTTCTCCCTCCTCTCTATACCCCCCCTCTTTCTCTCTCTATCTATCTATCTCCCCATCTCTCTATCCCCCTCCTCCCCTCTCTCTCTCTCTATGTACCATTTCCCCCATAAATCCCCTTTCTCTATTTTCCATATCTCCCTCTCTCTATATATCCCCTCTTTATCCCCCCCCCCTTTGTCTCTATCTCCTTCTGTATATATACCCTCTCTCTATATATACCCCTTTTCTCTTTCTTTCTCTATCCCCCACTCTCTCTCTCTTTCTCTGGCAACTAGTTCAGTATGCAAGAAAGATAAAGAAATGTGGCTTACTTCTGTTTTACATAATTTCTGTATATAAATACTTGATTCTGATTGGTTAATTTTACAAAAATACTCAATTTCGATTGGTTACCAAAATTGGACTACAACCAATCAGAAAGAGTTGATCTGGGAGCCGAATATCTGTTTTGCACTGGCTATTTATGTGACAACCCAAAAGCAGTCGGCAGTGAGAGACTCAACCTGCCACATGAACCCTTGTCAGTCACAACCCGGCGTTATCATATATATATATATATATATATATATATATATATATATAATTTATTTAGATACTGTATATTACATATTTCAGCAATGTACCGCGGTTTCATCCAAAAGGGCAGATTTAGACATCTTTAGTAAATCTCCATGCCCAGTGGAATCATCGGCAAGCTGAAATGATTGTAGACACGCCCGACAGAGAATGGCGTCAACAATGACAGAAAAACGGTGCATCTCTGAGGGCGTCCCCCAAAAAAATCCAGTGTGGGATAGTGATTAACTAGGGCTCAAGGGAGGCCTTCGTTTTATTCCCTAGCAAGTTTTATTTATTATTTATTTATCTGTTAGCAAGTTTTATTTATTTATCTGTTCTTTTGCAATGTTATTATTATACTTGAAAAAATACGAAAGGGGTGGCTATATAGTTTACCGTTTGAGCCTGTGAAACTAGTGTGCTTTTTTGTTGTCGTTTTTGGGAATAAAGTTATGTATCGGATTAATTGTTCGATATAGAGCTGAAAGGGATGATTCAAATATGTTTTTATCGACTTAACGTGTTTGTTTATTTTGTTTATTGAATTGTGTTTTCGTATTTTCTGTTCTTTTTGTAATGTTATTGTTATATCTGGTCTGAAATATAACAATAACATTACAAAAAGAACAGAAAATACGAAAACACCAATTCAATAAACAAAAATCAACAAACACGTTAAGTCGATAAAGAACATATTTGAATCATCCCTTTCAGATCTATATCGAACAATTAATCCGATACATAACTTTATTCCCAAAAACGACAACGGATGAAACCGCGGTACGTTGCTGAAATATGTAATATACAGTATCTAAATAAATTATATATATATATATATATATATATATATATATATATATATATATATATATATATAAGTGCAGATTAGTCGTCCGAGGCTATAGCAATGCGATGTGGTTGCCGTAAGATGGAAAAGTGAAAAGAAATAAACGCAGGGAGAAAGTGAAACTCAAAACGATTTATTAATAATTTCACGAAAACTGATTAAATACCAAATAGTAAATACTGTCCGGTAAGTAACAGTTCGGCAAAGGGTAATCTTAAATTTTCGAAAGAAAAACTTTCATTATCAGAGACAACAATAAAAGACCGAATAGGGTCGAAAAAAAACGGGAAAAAACCGGTGTCAGAACATCGAAATACGGCAGAAAACAATTGGAAGTAGGAACGCAGAAAATGTCAAAATTCTATTAAGCAATTATATAACTAAAGTTAAAATATTATAAACATTTGTTTAATAATATACTAATTTTTATAATTTTATTATGTTTTATTTTATATAATTCATTAATTAATTTTTTCTCTTTTTTCTCTTTATTCAATTCAAATTTAAATTTACGTGTGGGCTGTTATTGTCAAAGGGGGATAACTTATTTAAAAAATATATTTAGAAAACGCAAATGATGTAGTTAATTGGTCGATTGGGGAGATGAAAATCAATGTTCTTAATTTCTTTACTAACTCAAAATTTGAGAGGTAAAGGAGAACTGTAGTTGAATACTCGAATATTTATGTATCTCATATAGAAATCAAATGTCAGCCCCCAAAAGGGGCTCCTACATTTCTGAGACTTTACACTGAAGTAAAATGAAAAAAAAAAGCAAACAAACACATATATTCACACATAGATATATGCACACATACTCATACATGGACACGCCTGCATACTCCATATATATATATATATATATATATATATATATATATATATATATATATATATGAGAGAGAGAGAGAGAGAGAGAGAGAGAGAGAGAGAGAGAGAGAGGATTTAATGAATTAGAACATTACAATTGTTCCAAGAATTAGAACATCAAGTCTAGTATGGCGTACGGTCGTTTCCAAAACATTCTGGAAATACTTTATTTTATTTTTATAAATTAACAAAGCTACTCCAAAACGTCCCTTCATCAGCGCCTTTAGCACCACGTCTTACAGAAATTCAAGGAAAAAATAACAAGCTCGTCGTAGAGGAACATCTAATGACAGGAGGAGCCACAGAGACAAATATTAGAAAAAGGAATAAGTTACAAATATAAAATAAAAATAGAAAGATAAAATGATAATAATAATAATAAAACATAAAAATTATAAAAATAAAATAAAAATAAAAATAAGAACAAAAATAAAATAAAATATAATATAAAATATAAAAAAAATATAAAAAGGAAAAATAAAATAAAAGGATAAAAAATAAATAATTTTGTTTCAATTTACTAACTCAACATTTAAGAGGTAGAGGAAAATCTTGACTGAACACTCGGATATCTATGTATCATAGAAATCAAGTGTTAGCCCAAGAAAAGGGGGCCCTTGATTTTTGAGAACTTACTGAAGTAAAATGAAAATAAAAACACAAAACATTTTTTTTGACGATATACGATATGCCCGAGTATGTAAAATAAAATAAAATAAAATAAAATAAAATTAAAGTAAAATTAAATAATTATTAATGTTCTTCACTTATACGAGGAATGGGTGCACCTTCTCTAAATGATGTTACCTCAAGTAACAGCACTTAGCTGGATACTCCACCAGACTAGATGAATTATTGTCCTGGAATCCGGTAAGAAAAAGAGACCACAAGAAAGATATACAGGGTGGGCAAAAATAAGGGTCCTATTTTTAAAAATTCATAACTTTTTTATTTATTGATTTAAAAAAATTTTTTTTTTAGAATAAGTAAAGGACCCCTTCCGAAGCAAGCATGAGCCGTATTAGCCCTAAGGAACGTACCCTCATTTAGAAAACATTATTTTTGCTTAAAAAACTCAAAACAGTGTAAAAAACAATACTTTAGTTTTTGTAAGTTTTAAGAAGTGTTTTTCGGCTAAAATTTGTTTTGTTTATTTCAAAAAATCTCGGAAGGGTCAGTCTACACACGCATAAAGTTTGGTGAGTTTAACTTTTATTTTGTGGAAGTTATTCAAATTCAAGTTATTCAAATTTAAAGATAGGACCCTTATTTTGGCCCACCCTGTACTATAACATAGTTAACTGTGCAATTGCGGAAAGGAAAATTAGTGTTCCTCACTTCTTTACTAACTCAACGTTTGACAAGTAAAGGAGACTCTTGATTGAACACTCGCATGTCTATGTATCACATATAGAAATCAAGTGTTAGCCCCAGAAAAGGGGCACCTTGATTTGTGAGAACTTCCACTGAATTAAAATGAAAAGAGAAAACAAACATATAGGTATACACATTTTTAACACTTATGTACGGTGAACATTCTACAAATAAAAACTTTCAATCAGCAGTTATTACTAAACTGTTATGCGGGCGAACTATGCCTGAACACGAAGGCTGCTCCCGCTAATAAGAAACTCCAAATCTTTCTTACGCTGAAGATGGCTTGTAATTGGTGAAACCAAACATTAATTTTGATCTCCCCTCTTCAAAGGTGCGATTTTTATTTCGATCGTATTTTCCGTTCCGTTACTGTGTGAATATCGTCTGGATTCATTTTCTGTGATTTTCTAAAATTATCCTGTGATGGTTTTTTGTATCCGCACGAGTGCTTCAGCAGAGTGACTAGCTTTTGTTTTATTTATTTTCGTTGAAGTCGGAGGTCACCTAACTTTGTTGTAGGTCTTTGTAAGTGGGTCACCACAAATTGTAGAGGAAAAGCAATATTAATGATTGCCAGAGACAAGTCATGCACATTTTAATTAGAATTAATTGATAAGCTCGGTTAAAAAAACAAAAAAACAAGTGAAAGAGTGGAGTATCTCTGAAAAAAAAAACAAAAAAACAATACCTCACCCACATGCACAAAATCCAAGGTATGTGAGACACATTCGCTCTACTTCTTCATACACACCTTACACATTTTTCAGATTTTCTTTATTGTAGTGTGACAATGAAGAGGAACACTTGCCAGCAGGAAAGAGGATGAGGTGCTTCGCATGTCGTGTCTGCAGAGTAAGGAAGGGCTTCTCTTCATGCGTGCAAATTTTTATAGTGATATCTGATTTGCATATGTGGAGATCAGCTGATATGAATGAAGAGGACAGCTGGGAAGCATAAGAAGCGATTTGGATTGAAGAGAGAAAGACAGAGAAAAAGTGGTGATATTGAAAATCGGTGAAATTGAATTACCATCAGAACTTTTTTGTTTTATTTTTCTGGCAAAATTAGGTAACATGTAGATCTTTGTAATTGTAGAGGAAAAGCAATATTAAACATTGCCAGAGACAATTCATGCAAATTTTTATTGGAATTTATTTATAAGCTCGGTTTAAAAAACAAAAAATAAGTGTCTCTGAAAAAAAAAAAAAAAAAACCTCACCCAAGGTATGTGAGACACATTCTCTCAACTTCTTCATACACACCTCACACATTTTTCAGACCTTCTTTGACCTATGTACGTATTCTTATGCACACAATCAAACTGGGAGCGAACCGTTTATGGTTTGCGGTAAATAAATGTTATTTGAAACTGCCTTTGTTTTGCTCCTTTGTTTCATGTATTTGCTTGTAGAGTAGAACACAGAAGGATGCCACCCTAGCGTCCACAAACTTCACAATTTTTCATTTTGTATATTTACCTAAGAACATTCACGAAAATCAAAATTGAAAATAGTCAGCGTCAGGTAAAATGAAATTGAAAATATCATTCAGAGCGTTCCTTTTGTGGCAAGAAAATGTTACACTTCAGTGGTCATCAAATCAAGCAAGGAGAAAAATTGGGGTTGTAGCGTGATAACACTCAATGGCCAATCCTTTGTTTATGTATTGAGTCTGTTATCTCCCCCCCCACCCGAAAGAGATTCTTCTTCTTCTTTCTCTCCCTCTCCCCTTCTTCTTCTTTCTCTCCCCCCCCTTCTTCTTCTTCTTTCTCTCCCTCTCCCCCCTTCTTCTTCTTCTTCTTCTTCTTCTTTCTTTCCCTCTCCACTTCTTCTTTCTCTCCCTCTCCACTTCTTCTTCTTTCACTCCCTCTCCCCTTCTTCTTCTTCTTCTTCTTCTTCTTCTTCTTCTTCTTCTTCTTCTTCTTCTTCTTCTTCTTCTTTCTCTCCCTCTTCTTCTTCTTCTTCTTTCTCTCCCTCTCCCCTTCTTCTTCTTCTTCTTCTTCTTCTTCTTCTTCTTCTTCTTCTTCTTCTTCTTCTTCTTCTTCTTCTTCTTCTTCTTCTTCTTCTTCTTCTTCTTCTTCTTCTTCTCCCCTTCCCCTTCTTCTTCTTCTTCTTCTTCTTTCTCCCCCTCTCCCCTTCTTCTTCTTCTTCTTCTTCTTCTTCTTCTTCTTCTTCTTCTTCTTCTTCTTCTTCTTCTTCTTCTTCTTCTTCTTCTTCTTCTTCTTCTTGCCTCAGGATTGTCTGCACAAAGTCTTCCTCGTTGGTCGCAGTTATTCGTTAATTTGCTGAATTGCAGGGTTTTACCTCTGACACCAAGAGCAGCAAGACTCAGCTGTTGCATGCGTAGTCGGGGAAGGTTTGGCCCAGAACACCCAAAGGAATGGCGCAGAAGCAACGTTCCCAATTTTACTCCACTGATTTGCGGTTCCGTGACTGATTCGTATTTGCTTGCCACACGCAGAGGCAGAGACGACCAGAGAACAACGGATCCGAATGACGACTTCTCCTGAATTTATTTGGAATTTATTTATAGGCTAAGTTTAAAAAAAAAACAAGTAAAAGAGTCGAGTGTGCATGAAGAAAAGAAGAGAGCGAGTATTTGTTCGATAAAATCAAAATTGAAAATAGTCAGCGTCCAGTAAAATGAAATTGAAAATATCATTCAGAGCGTTCCTTTTGAAGCAAGAAAATGTTACACTTCAGTGGTCATCAAATCAAGCAAGGAGAAAAATTGGGGTCGTAGCGTGATAACACCCAATGGCCAATCCTTTGTTTATGTATTGAGTCTGTTACCCACCCCCACCCGAAAGAGATTCTTCTTCTTCTTCTTCTTCTTCTTCTTCTTCTTCTTCATTTTTTTACAGGAAGTGATTTTTTTATATGTTTGCTAAGCGAGTCGCCTTTTTGCATAGAGCTCACGAAGATTGTACCTTAGGATTGTTTGGTCTGCACGAAGTCTTTCTTGTTGGTTACGGCTATTCGATAATCTCCAGGATTTGCAGGTTTTTACTATCAACATCAAAAGCAGCAAGTCTTAGCTGTTGCATGCAAAGTCGGGGAAGGTTTGACCCAGAACACACAAAGGAATGAGGCAGAAACAACGTTGCCGATTTCACTCCACTGATTTGCGGTTCCGTGACTACACGCAGAGACAGAGATGACCAGAGGATGACGGATCCTGATGTCGGCCCCTCCTGGATTTTAACCAGAGCTCTGTTTGAGGCTCTAATACCACTTAGTGCCAAACCTGCTAACCATGAGTGGCACTGCTCGGAACCGGTATTCCATACGGCATACCTCTGACAGTACCATGTTGCCACCGCCCCTCCCACAGTGAGGAATGGTTGGACTTTAGGGGAGGTGTGATGAGGATCATGATGGAGGTGTCAAATTATAAGGGTTTTCTTATACAGCAGTTTCAGTTCCTTTGGTTTCATGCAATGCCCTTTCTATATTTTTCTAGCTGTGTTTACGTGGCGGTATTTTATTTCAACTTTCCTGTGGTTCGTCTGTGTTACCTGGTTGGTTTCCGCACTCAAGGATTTTTCTTTTTTTTACTTATAAGTTACCATTTATCTAAAAGCCACTTCCGCTCCTGAAATAAAGAAAAACATGACTTCACATAAATGTGCGAATTCTACATTTTCTACAGTAATGAGATGGATAGATTTTACGCCACGTAAACACAGCTAGAAATATAAAAGAACATTGCACTAATCCAAGAGAATTGAAACTGGGAGAGGATAACAAATTTGCGTGCAAGAAGTGTAAGACGATGGAAATGGATGAGAACTCAGATGTGGACAAAGTAGGTTTGGATGGCAAAGAGAAGAGTCTATCAGACATGTGTACCCAGTGTGGCCAGTGAGGATTGAAGATGGAGAGAAATGATATGAAAATGATAGGATGGATGTATAATGTCAGTCTTTAAGATGGCTTAGATCTGATGATTTCAGAGAAAGATTAAATCTGGACAGTATAGGGAGATGTGTGCAGAACAGGAGACTCTCTTGGTTTGGTCACATTGAACAAATGGATGAAAGTTATTGGGTTAGTAGATGTAGAACAGTTGAGGTAGCAGGTTCAGTTCACAGGGGAAGGGCAACGAAAACATGGGAGGAAGTGATAACAATGAATCTGAGGGAAAGACCTGGACAGAGATAAGTTAGTTTGGAAGTCAATTTCTTAAAGCTGTCCAACGCATGCCAGCATGTAAAACGGACGTTAGACCGATGATGATGATGATGATGATGATGATGATGATGATGATGATGATGATGATGATGTATAAGAAAAACAACATTATTAACAGTAAATTATACAGAGTGATGTAGAAAGCACTGGGTCCTGCTAGTATTCAATAAACTGAAAACTGTCTTCCGAATAAATAATTCCTATCTGGACAAAATATTCTCTGAAAAGAATTAATCGAATTGCATTTTATCCTTCTTAAAACCTTGATGCAACTATCCACCAAAAAAAACTTATGAACCTGAATTGAATGATGATTTTGTAGGAAGAAAGCTATCGATGAGAAAAATCGAGAAAAAGACTGACTTTACTTTATATATTAGGTATATTCACTTCTGCACCTTTTAATTTTACTAGCAAATATATGCCCCCCCCCCCCCGGTGTCATATTTTTGCTAGGCTACCGCGTCACTTCCTTCTCTCTCGATTTTTGTGAGAGGGTGTTCTTATTTATTTTTCTAGAATTATATAATTGTGAAAAAACTTTTCATTTTACCATTTCGGGACAAATAAATACTCTGATGTAGTGAGAAATGTTTTTTTCTGGTTACTTGACCGTGAACACCTAGGTATAAACACCAAATTCATGTTTCTAGGTTGAATAGTTTTTACGATATTGACATTAGATTTTGATGACGGCCATCTTGAATTTTACCATTTCGGGACAAATAAATACTCTGATGTAGTGAGAAATGTTTTTTTCTTCTGATTCCTTGAACATGAAAACCTAGGTATAAACACCAAATTCATATTTCTAGGTTGAATAGTTTCTGAGACATTGACATTATTAAATTTTGATGGCAGCCATCTTGAAAAATGGTCGGAATGTATGAAGAGTCCATGTGATCTTTGTCCACTTGAATGAAAATTGTTACTTAGACCCTAATAGTCGACCTGGTACCAAAAACTAAACTTTTGCAAAAATTTGAAGTGAAAATGAAAAGTTGCACATGGTGGGAACCCCACGAAAAGGTGGCCAACTAAAAATATGAATTAAAACAGTGAAGACAGACATGGAGCTGGTAGCTGGAACCCCACATTTTGTTATTCATCGCTGAAACTGGAAATGGCTGAAGTATGCCGAAGACTCAGCTGCCGATCGGTATGGATGGACGTCTTTGATGCGGGGTACTCACTGGTAGCTGACTGTTACAATTACAAGTACAAGGTATACAAAAAATGTAAGATAATACTTAATATGATATAATGTACAAGGGAGAATGTATATTAGTATGAAAGAAAGAATACATTAATGTCCTAGTGCAATAAGAAAGACATGTGTTGCCAGGGTCAGATAATAGCGAATATGCATATATGAGGTTTAAGTAAATTTCTATTTTTTTATTATATATATATATATATATATATATATATATATATATATATATATATATATATGAAAGTTATATATATATATATATATATATATATATATATATATATATATATATATATATATATATAAAGTTAGGTATGTGTATCTGTTTATATATTTGTATGTACAGGATTCATGTCTAAACTAATTAACCGATCATTATGAATTTTGGAACACAGCTGGTAAGCGTAAGGGTGGGTAATGTGGGCTATATTTAGTTTAATTCAGTTTTATGCAAAAACGGTAAAAAGAGGGGTGTAAGCTCTTCATGGAAATTCAGATACTTCCGACTTGTCTGAAATTTTAACAACAGGTATTCGACATCAATTCATAAATATTCCCCCAAATTTCAGTTTCGTTAGAGTATTTAAGGGCTTTTTAATCGAAATAATATAGGCACACACCCCCATTTTGAAATTCAAATATTTCAGATCGGCATTGAAATGGTTCCATAGTCATTAGACATTAATTAAGAAAAATTCCTTGAATTATAATTTATTCGTAAGACCTCTTGAGCTTAAGCCTTAAATTCGAAACATTGTCTAGAATCAAAATTGGAATAAGGATCCTAGACATAAGGTTTAGTATCATTGTATCTGGATTTTAATCTTCGCAAGGGGACATAAAAGTGGTGCAAAACTGTTCTGTTTGGGGAATATTTATTAATTGATGTTTAAATAAATACTTATTGTTAAAATGTCACAAAAATCGGAGGTGACCTTATTTTCACGAAAGGCTTTCACTCCTTTATTTACCTCTTTTCCATAAAACTAAATCCAACTAAATATAGCCCACATTTGGACCCTGTACGCCCAGCAGATGTGTTCCCAAGTTCATAATGATCGGTTAATTAGTTTAGGAGTGAATCCTGTACATACACATATATAAATATATACACATACATAAAGAGACTTTCAACCAGCTATTCGTCACGGCTTTTTTCCCCTTTTTCAAAACGCACTTTGTAGATAAAAACTGCTTGTTGCGCCTTCTTCTTCCTCCTCTCCTTTTCTTCTTCTTCTTCTTCCTCTAATTCTTCTTTTTCTTCCTCTAATTGTTTTTCTTCTTCTTCCTGTTACTTTCTTTTCCGTTTCACGTCTGTATTGCGGGCACAACAACATTTGCTGATTTGTTGCCCCTGACATTAAGCACAAAAACAGCGAATTGTTGTGTGTTTTTTTTTCGGCCGGTTTTCCGACTTTTAAAAACTTTATAAATAAGATTTTCTCTCTCTCAATTTTTGTTTATTGTTGTTACCCAAAGACAAACGGACAAGTTTTCCTTTAAAAGAAAACAAAAAATAAACGCCCATAAAGGTACGTAACTATTTATTACGTTATTAAAAAAGTGAAAAAAAAGAAAATCCCAACCCTCCCAAACATCCGTGCGTGTCTAACTAAAACTTCAATTTTTCAACAAAGTCTACAAACTTGAAGGTAGAACCGACACCCACCCACAAGTGATTATTTATTTATTACTTTTGAATGATTTATTTATTTATTTAAGTTATTATTTAAAACTTTGTTTTCTTGGAATCTGCGCTCATTGCTCAACAACACAGCCGAAACGAATAAAAAAACGTGCGTTCAATTTGACGTGATAAAAAAAACTAGTCATATTTTACTTGCCTCCCCACGAGGGCAGAGTTATACTCAAAGTCTGGTTGGGTATTTTTAACGACAGCTAACAGAACGTAAAAGAGGTAACAAAAACAAAACAAAAAACAAATAGGCAACAAATAAATGTTACCAAAGGCAAGATAAGTTACTCTTCTACTAACCTAGATAAGTTTATTTGTGTTTTAACTTATTTTAAAGCGTTTTTTGTTGTTGTTCAAAACAGCTCTGGTGTTCACTTGTTCAGTTAGAATACAACACAAAATGGCTGTTCATGAGCCCAGCATGGGGATCCTTGATAATCGGTGAAAAAAATCGAAAAATAAACAAGTGTTAAAAACACAGCCAATAAATGTTACCAATCGTTGGAAAATATAATGTCATTATTCTACCAGTATTTTGTTTAATTTTCGTTTTTTGAACGATTATCGAAACTCTGTAATTTCATCCATTTTTTTTTTTTAAATTTCGTTCTATCTGAACAGGTGGACACCAGGTTTGTTTTGAACAAAAAAACTCTTTAAAATAAGTTAAAACACAAATAAACTTATCCAGGTTAGTAGAAGAGTAACTTATCTTTCTTTTCGTAACATTTAAAATGCCCGTCGGTTTTTAATGTGGGGAAAATTCAGTCCCCCCCAAAAAGGGACACTCTGGAATAGGACAAAAATATATTGCCTCAATCTAGAAGGATTTCTCCTTCACTGACCAGAAGGTTAAGAAAAGCAAGTCATGTTTACAATATTTATCAAATAGGGTTTTAAAAAATTCGTTTTAGTTTTCTCTTGTTTTGTTTTTAATTTCAATAAATATTCGGTTGATACTAAAAAAAAAGAAAAGAAAATGGTGCTTCTACAGAATTTGAACCGAACCAAACCGACTTTTGCTGAACTAAATCTAAACCTTAGGTTAGGGTTACGTCAGGGTTAAAAATGACACTTCGGTTCAATTTCTGACAGAAATAATTCAATGTCTACGTATCAAAGTTACGTATAAACGATAAACACACTCTTTGCCTTTTGGCTAGGATCAAAGTGTAGCATCTGTTCTGATACTAAACTTCATCTTTTCTGTCCTCGGTCAGTAAAGGAGAAATCCTTCTAGACTAAGACAATTTAAATTTTTGTTCCAATCCAGAGTACCCTTTGGATTTTCCCCCCACATTAAAAAAAAAAAAAAAAAAAAAAAAAAAAAAAAAAACGACATTGTATCTAACTCTGCCCTCGTGGGGAGGCAAGTAAAAGGCACACGAAATGTTGTCTAATAGTTTTTATTAATAGAGTTTTTTTTTCTAATCTTAACATCTGTTTCTTTTTGTAAGTAAAACTTCCACCTTTCAACAAAAGGTATAAAAACTCTAACAACAACAAATGTACTTATTTATTTATATTAGTTTTGAGGGATTTAGTTAATTTATCCATTTTAAATCGCAATCGAAACAGGTGTGCAGTAAGTAAAACCTTGTTTTCAAAGTTTATAAACTTCAAAGTTTAAAAAAATAAATAAAGAGGGGGATGTTTTATGATTCAGGTAATTTTAGTGAATCACTTCCGCTTCTAAACGGGTGTTTTTATATTCTTCTTTTGAAAGCCCTGAGAACGATTTTGACGTCTGGGGAACATGTCTTTAATTAACCCCAACAGTAACCCTAAGTCCGGAGCGATGGATTCAAATAACATATTCGTTCTTAATGTCACAAAATACGTAGGAAAAACATGTTTCTCATGGGAGTGATTCTATAAAAAGTACCCAATCACAAGGCAATCAGTTTCTTGGCCTTTTGGTGCTGAGGTCATACGACTATCGGGGCTTCAACATGTTAAGTCTCTCCTAAAAAAATAGCTAAAGAAATGTATAAACTTTGTTATGTATTTACGTGGTAGCTGAAAAGAAGACTGTACACCAAAAATTACACAAATTCATCCAGTATTTATTAAATTAAAAATAAAAAACGATTTTATCTATCAATCGCCATTTTTGTTAAATTTTAAGTTTTTCCGAAAAAAAAGAAGAGTTATCTCCCTTGCCTAATCAGTAAGCTGAACTGGGTAAAAAATGTTTAGCGATACGTATAATCGTTTTTTTTTTCTTTTTTTCCTTATTTACATATGAATTTGCGTTTTTTTTTATGTACAATCTTATTTTCAGCTAACACGTAAGTACATAACAAAGTTTATACATTTCTTTAAATATTTCCATGTCGTTGCGAAACTAAAGAAGCACCCAAATATCCAGTTCTTGCTGAGGAGGGCATCCGCCTCGGCATTACCCCCTTCTTCCGAGGACGATATAGATGTATTGCCTGTTGCGGTCTCAACAGGGAATGCCGACGGATTCGAATATCCATCCAGAGTGTCTCCCTTTTGGAGGGTTGGTCAGCTAGACTACAGCATGGCCATGACTACCCCCCTCTTTAAACTCGAGAGCTTCTGTCATATCGCGTATTGGTTGTGGCATGCAAGTAAAATATTTATGACTAGAAATAATTATTAAGTGATCCCTCTATTTGTGACCACACAAATGGTGATACGATTATACGGCAGAAAAATAGTTTTTCTTTGCTTTTAGAGAAGCGCAAATGAATCGTAATACTCGACTTATAAACTTTAATTCTAGCCAAAAATGACTTTCTAATAAACAGTTTATTTGTATAGACCATAGGTTCCCATATTAGCTCTGTAAGAGGTTACGTCAACAACCGAAAGACAACCACACAAAATTAATATCGGGTTTCTGAAACGAAAAATAAAAAATAAGAAAAAAAAGTTTTCTTTTTAACTAATATATTTACATTGTTGAATTGTGTGTGTGTGTGTGTGTGTGGCGATTTAGTCGTTTCGCAGCTAAAATGGCGGACAATAAACCGTCTGCTAATTTCCGAATTCACAAATGAGTAAGTAAACCCAAATAAATTGTTTGGGACTAATTTCAAATTTACCTTAAATAACTTTTAAGGAAATACAGTTTGGAAATTTGTCCAAAACAACTTACATATTTGTGAGGTCGGAAAAAAATCAGAAATTAGCAGACGGTTCATTATCCGCTATTTTGGCTGCGAAATGACTAAATCACCATATGTATATAATTTGTTAACAGGCATAAAGTCTATTGAACGCGACTTCCGCTTATTTCGTGAGTTTTAAACCAATTGTTTTTATATGAATTTCGGATTTTTGTAAATTTTATAAAACTTGTGTATTTTTATTAGAAAAAAATCAGTCACGTGACCACGTTGGTTAACATGGCGACGTTGACATTAACTTCGTAAAAGTCTATTATGCCGCCGCAAAACCGATTGTGGAATCGGTACAATTGGTGCCCCTCTGAAAAGAAAACGAAATGAGGGATCACTATATTTATTTTATTTTTCAATAATGCCACCCCAAGACATGGGTTAATGGTTGGACACTAATTGTACCGATTCCACATTGGTTAGGGTCTTAAAGTAAACATTATTTACCATAATTTTATTTGTTTATGTAATTAAAAATAACACTAGAAAACAATTATAAACAAATAAACAAATAAATAAATAAATAAATAAAAAGCGAACAATATATAATAAATGCTTTCTCCGGAACACGAATTTAATTGTGTAATGTTGCCTTTCGACTGTTGTCATAAAACGAGCCAATATTAACAGCCATGGGGGGTGATCTATATAAGCACCAAAAGATTTCAAACTTCAAAAATCACTTTTCAATTCGGCCACGAAGTAAACATATGTCGGCCATCTTTTTTCCATTCAAAATATATAAAACAAAAAAAATGTCTGCCATTTGTTTACTTCGCAACTTTTCGACATTCGAAAGTGATTTTGAAACTTTTAGATTGTCGAATAGAAAGTAAGGTACTTTTGTAAGAGGGAACCCATATCGACCCGAATGTTTCCGATTGAGATTTCCGGAAATGACCAAACAGTCAATTAGTACCAACATTTTTTTTCCTGACGTAAGATTAAGCCCCCCCCCCCCTTCGTGTTAAGAATGGGTTTAATAAGTTTCAAGTGAATCAAGTTTATTTCTTTTCTTCTTGTTTTAGGAAGATTTTTCAACTTTATTTATTTTATTTTCAAATTTCGAACGGCACAAAGCAATTCATTCTTTTCTTTCAACTATTAACTAAATATTAAAATGGCTGACTTTTATTACGAAGAAACCTAAATGCATTATGATGGATTTAATTTTGTAATTATTTAAAAATAAAATTTTTAAAAAATTGTTTTATTTTTACATTAATTTGAATAAATATTCGATTAATAATAAATGATATATAGGCGTTTTTTGACCGACCGATTTTTTATTTTTTAAAATTTCTACAATTCCAAAGTACTTTACCAGAACAGCGCGTAAATAAATGAATAATTTAGTTTGAAAAACTTATTTCTACATTTTCTTGTTTTCTTTTCATTGTTTAGAATCTTGAAAAACTTGAAATTATAGAAAATGTATGTAAAAAAAATCATTAAAGAAATTTTTTTAGATTCTATTTATTTAAAGAAAATATAATTATCTAAAAGTGGTTCATAAAAAAAAATCAAAATAATGATAGAAAAAATAACCGGTAAATGGGCATTAAAAACCAATGAACCTTACTTGTTTTTATTTTATATTAAAAAGTCCTCAGATTTACAATGAAATTAAATAATTTGGCACTTCTGTCGTATATATGAAGCAGCAGATTTTCTGTCCATCTACTGAAAATAAAGGGAGGTAATTCAACCGGAAGTGATTTTTTTTTACAACATAAAAATGCAAGACTGATTTGTTTTGGGGTAACAAGAAACAATTAACAATTTCTTTTTTTTTATTATATGAAGTAAAACATTTTTAAATAAAAAACCCTAACCCTAACCCTAAACCCTAACCCTAAGAAATCAGGCGGTGTGCCTGTAAAAAATCTATTGTTTTTTGCGGCTGGTTCATTAAATTACCAATGTCTCGAAAATTAATCCATTTAACTCCATTTCTTAATCGGCAGCGGCTTCATATATACGACAGAAGTGCCAATAATTTATATGAAAATGTCGGATTTATAAAAATGTTATATTTTAATTATGCAAAACAATTGGTTTAAAAACTTGCGGAAGTCGGGTTCATTGGCTTTTATGTCCATTCGGGCATTTACCAAATTAAGTTAATTTTTTTTAATTCTTAAATAATTGTAATAAATTATTTCAGTCACGTAAATTATTGTAAGTAAGTAAGTGATATAATTAGTTTTTTGTTTTGGGCTCAACAATTTCCGTAAAGTAGTGAATAACATTAACACAGTTTTAATTTTTTGAACCGCGTGTTTTTTTTTGATTTTTTTTTTGTGTCTCATTTGGAAACACTCGTCCTCCGAATGTATGCGATCTGGCCATGCTCTTGTGCCTCACTTCCGAGCACTGACAGAAACGATGCCTGAAGGAACCCCGAATGCACTAGTTTACCAATGCAACAGAAACCTGCTAGCGAGCACAGCTCGTTAACACTCCCACCTGACTTGTATAGCCTCTACGACTAATGCTTCTTTTTAAAAAGAAAATTTGAAAAAAAAGGATACTAAAAGCCTACAAAAATACATGTAAAAAAATCGAAAAAAAAAAATCACTTACGCGCTATTTTGCAAAAAAAATTGTTAATATTATTTACTCCTGTCACACACAAATATGTTTATGGCTTAAATGTTTGTAGTAACTAATTTCTGCAGGTGGGTGGGGGCAGAAATTGGTTACTACATAAAGATTTTAGCCAATGTTCTTATACGTCGCGCGCTAATCTGTCCGGAAATTGGTGATAGTCAGGACATGGGTGATCATTTTACGTAAAATTTTTATAGGAAAGTGATCCCCTTCTCGGCTATTGTTGTGGACTCTGCTTGGAAAGGCACAATTATTTGTTAATCACTTGTTGATTTGAAACCGACGGTTCCATTTTGTTCTGAACTTTTGTTATATATATATATATATAAAAATAAAGTAACATGGAATCACATAATCACCGGTGCGATCATTTATTTCGACCCTCCGGCCTTTGCAAGCATCCAAACGATTTTCAAACGTGTAATCGCCTCGTTTGGATGTTTGAAAAGGCCGGAAGGTCGAAATAAATTATTGCACCAGTGATTATGTGATTCCGTGTTACTTTATTTTATTCTTGAGCTCTCATACTCGGATTTCCTTTTAAAATATTCATAATATATATATTATAATATAAAATGAAGTAATAAAATAAGGTGTCAATCAATTTTATTAGAATTCAAAGTTCAAGCAAAGTATCCTTAAGTCCTTAGCTCATGAGTTTTCAAAGATAATTCTTCTCTTCAGAGGACCATTACCGCAGTTATACTACTACAGGTAATAAAATTACGCTTTGAAAATATATAAAATTATATACACAAATACATAAAAATACATAACATCAAACATATCAACCCAAAAACATACTTTTTGTTGAATCCATACCGTCCATCCAGGTTATACAAATTGAAAAGCATAATCAGGAAAGACATTACTCCAAGTTACAAACAGCAGTCCATATATGTGAAATTGAAGGGGCTGGCAAAGTTATCCAATCGCGAAATGTGTCAATATTCAATGTTAATGATAAATAAATCAAATAATACAGAAAGTCCAATCAAAGTTCCAAAATCCTGATATGTGCAACCCAAGTCAAATCAAAGTTCGTTGTTTAATTAGAAAGCTCGTTAAATCCGAATTGAGCAAAACAAGACTGAATCCCGGTCGCATCTTGCCAGCAGAGCGAAAAAAATAAGTAATCTTCTTTCCCCAGCGATTCAACCAGACATGACAAATCCCTAACGAACAGAAGGCGATATTAAATTGTCTACATCTCTGAATGACTTTAATAGATCGGAAATTATGTCTGTGTTACTTCCTGTTTAAGCCCGCTTGATGGACTCAACATACAACTCCGCCATCCACCCCACCCAGATTAGATGTTCTCTGTCTGGGTCGAGTGAGAATATTCTATGTCAAAGGGGAAGGGGTTAAGAAGTTAAAATAAAAATAAAAGGGAGTTAGGAAATATAGGTCAGATCGTGTAATCACGTACACATCCAAAATTATTACTTAAAATCTAGCTTACAGTAAAAACCGATTTCACAAATCTCGCCCTATCAAATAATCTAGAATATTTATGAAATTAAAAATTACGAAGTTATTAAATTCCAATTTCTGTATTATTTGATTTATTTATCACTAGCAGGGGTACCCGGCGTTGCCCGGGGCTCTCCCTCCTCCTCCCCGCAAGCAAAATAGGATATTGAGTACTTTTCTCCCGGACAACGCCGAGTATTTAGAAAATCAAGATGGCCTCCAGAGCACTACTAAAATCACTCTTACTTATCCCTTCCTCCTTTTAATCTGCACAATAGTCCGAAGAGAAACACTACAGTAGCTCTATCTAGGACATTTAGCACTTTTCTCCCGGACAACGCCAAAGCCTTTGGGTCCTAAATTGACGAAGCCCCCCCCCCCCCCCCCGATGCTGGGTCCTATACTGTAGAAGCTGGCCCGGTGGCTATACTGCAGAAGCAGCCCCCGGTCCCTGTACTGCAGAAGCCTCTGGATCCTATACTGTAGAAGCATCCCCGGTGCCTATACTGCATGAGCACCCATGGTCCCTATTCTGTAGAAGCATTCGGGTCCTATATTGTAGACGCACCCCTGGTACCTATATTGTAGAAGCAGCCCTGGTCCCTATACTGCATAAGCACCCATGGTCCCTATTCTGCAGAAGCATTCGGGTCTTATATTGTAGAAGCACCCCTGGTTCCTATACTGCAGAAGCCCTTGGGTCCTATACTGTAGAAGCGCCTCCCCCGCCCCCCTGGTGCCTATACTGCAGAAGAACCCCCCCCCCCCAGGTCCATATACTTCAGAAGCCTCCGGGTCCTATATTGTATAAGCACCCCCGCAGGATGAAGATGTTGATAATTCCGCCCCACCCAACTAAACCTCCCCCCCCAAAAAAAATTCTTCCCCCTCCCCTCAAAGAACTATTTTTATTAAAAAAAAATATAAGTTTAGGTTTCTAGGTGCGGATGTGATTGAGCAACCCTTGTTTCACTGTTATTGATAGATCCGGACAGAAGTTATGGGATGACTTGATACAACCGGACAGTGCATTTTTATCAAGTTGTTACATGAATACATTGGCTTATTTCAAAATCACCAGTAAATAACATTGAAAAAGTTTCAAAAAACCAGACCCGCCCCCGAAAACTGGCCCCGTTGACCCCCGGGGACATTTTTTTTTTTTGTAATTTTGAGATATTATGCTCCCAGGTGTTGTCCGGTCCTAAAGATGTCGACTTGTCGACAGTTTGCCGAGTAGTTTTTGAGGAGTAGCTGGCCATACAAACAAACAGACAGACATACAGACAACTGGCCTTTATATAATAGACTAGCAGGGGTACCCGGCGTTGCCCGGGGCTCCCTCTCCTCCTCTCTGCAAGCAAAATAGAATATTGAGCACTTTTCTCCCAGACAACACCGAGTATTTAGAAAATCAAAACGGCCTCCAGAGCACTACTAAAATAACTCTTACCGATCTCCCCTCCTTTTCATCTGCACAATAGTCCGAAGAGAAAAACTACAGTAGCTCTATCTAGGACATTTAGCACTTTTCTCCCGGACAATGCCGAAGCCTCTGTGTCCTATATTGAAGAAGCCCCCCCCCCCCGGTGCTGGGTCCTATTCTGTAGAAGAACCCTCGGTGCTGTATCATAGATATGCATCATGTATCATGGATATGTATCATGGATATGTATCATGCATATGTATCATGGATATGTATCATGGGTATGTATGATGTATCATGGGTATGTATGATGTATCATGGGTATGTATGATGTATCATGGGTATGTATGATGTATCATGGATCATGGATATGTATCAATCCCCTCATGCTATTCTTCATCATTTTCAATCCTCTCATGATATTCTTCAGACTTTTTCAATCCTCTCATGATATTCTTCAGACTTTTTCAATCCTCTCATGCTATTCTTCATCATTTTCAATCCCCTCATGATATTCTTCATCATTTTCAATCCTCTGGGAACCGTTATACTTTAGAAGCACCAATATTTCTAGGGACCGTTATACTTTAGAAGCACTTTACTTATTGAGACGTTATTTAATATGTATACAAATAGAGGATGAAAAATAGATAGAAACCTATCACTATGACGTCATGTACCTATCAATGTGACGTCACGTGCACAAGATAACATTAAAAATCGTGATCACATTAAACAAAAAAATGGCTATTTGACCCCTTAAAAATGAATCTTTTTTTTTAATTTTTAGATATTATTTTCTCGAGGTTATGGCGGTTAAAATAATACCTGATTTGGGGGTGTTTGTATAGTATTTTTTAAGTTTTAGCGAGACATACACACACACAGATTTTTGCCTTATATATATTGAGATTAACATTGAATATTGACACATTTCGCGATTGGATAACTTTGCCAGCCCCTTCAATTTCACATATATGGACTGCTGTTTGTAACTTGGAGTAATGTCTTTCCTGATTATGCTTTTCAATTTGTATGACCTGGATGGACGGTATGGATTCAACAAAAAGTATGTTTTTGGGTTGATATGTTTGATGTTATGTATTTTTATGTATTTGTGTATATAATTTTATATATTTTCAAAGCGTAATTTTATTACCTGTAGTAGTATAACTGCGGTAATGGTCCTCTGAAGAGAAGAATTATCTTTGAAAACTCATGAGCTAAGGACTTAAGGATACTTTGCTTGAACTTTGAATTCCAATAAAATTTGATTGACACCTTATTTTATTACTTCATTTTATATTATAATATTAATGCTCTATCCAGTATATTGAGCTTCAGTTTTTATCCGGATGTTTCACTAATTATAAGATATTAGTTGACGCTTATATCTTTTGTTGGATTGCTTCATATATATATATATAATTAAATGTGAGGATAGGTAGATATGACCAGACAAGAACAGACATATATTTTCAGATTTCGAACATTTTGAAAGCTTCCTTTAAGTCTTGTAAGAGGTTTAAAAGGATGCGAGAGAGAGAGAACCAGATAGAGAGAACCAGAGAGAGAGAGAGAGAGAGAACCAGAGAGAGAGAGAGAGAACCAGATAGAGAGAACCAGAGAGAGAGAGAGAGAACCAGATAGAGAGAACCAGAGAGAGAGAGAGAGAACCAGAGAGAGAGAACCAGAGAGAGAGAACCAGATAGAGAGAACCAGATAGAGAGAACCAGATAGAGAGAACCAGATAGAGAGAACCAGATAGAGAGAACCAGATAGATAGAGAGAGAGAACCAGATAGATAGAGAGAGAGAACCAGATAGAGAGAGAGAACCAGATAGAGAGAGAGAGAACCAGAGAGAGAGAGAGAGAGAGAGAACCAGAGAACCAGATAGAGAGAACCAGAGAACCAGATAGAGAGAACCAGATAGATAGAGAGAGAGAACCAGATAGATAGAGAGAGAGAACCAGATAGAGAGAGAGAGAACCAGATAGAGAGAGAGAGAGAACCAGATAGAGAGAGAGAGAGAACCAGATAGAGAGAACCAGAGAGAGAGAGAGAGAGAGAGAACCAGATAGAGAGAGAGAGAGAGAGAGAGAGAGAACCAGATAGAGAGAACCAGATAGAGAGAGAGAGAGAGAGAACCAGATAGAGAGAGAGAGTGAACCAGATAGAGAGAGAGAGAGAGAACCAGATAGAGAGAACCAGAGAGAGAGAGAGAACCAGATAGAGAGAACCAGAGAACCAGATAGAGAGAACCAGATAGAGAGAGAGAGAACCAGATAGAGAGAGAGAGAGAACCAGATAGAGAGAACCAGATAGAGAGAGAGAGAGAACCAGATAGAGAGAGAGAAAACACCAGATAGAGACTCAAAGAGAAGGGGAGACAGATACACATGCAGTTATAGACATAATGTCAGAATGAGAAACAGGGGGGTTTACCCTTGTGAGTCTGAAATTGATTATTACATCCTATTTTTGTTCATCAATGGAAGAGTATAGAGGCTCGGTCTTCCGCATGGACTGTAAGACCAACTTCCATAATATTTTTGTAATGAAAGAATTGTCAGGCGAAATAAAAACAAAGCTTTTCTATAAATAAAAAATATATTTATTTGCATGACCTACACCGTCGGGTGTAGGTTGCCGAAAGTTAAAACAGTGCCACAGTTTAGGAAGTAATAATAAAGTAAGAAAGTTTAGATGTCGCTTTTCTTCGAGCTGTATATCTTCTAGTGGAGAATGTCTTTGCTCGGCTGTCCAATGGACAGAGGCAGGAGAGAGGACGTCTTTCTTCGTTGGTGACAGGAAGCTCTTTGCGTGAACTGCAAATCCTAAAGGGTCTGGAAGTAGTTCTTCGATGGTTTGGTCGAAATTAGTATGCTCTGGAGGCTGATTGGTCCTTGTGTGACCAAACCACCTCGCAGGGTCTGCTCTCTGCAAGAAGAAAGAATTGTCGACGTTTATGACTGCTACAAGAGTATATTGTGACCAGCCTTGGTGTTTCTCTGATTTCATTCCTTTGTCGTTCTTCTAATCGTTTTTTTTTTTTTGGCACGACAATTTTGAATTACATGTCTGGTCGTGCATTCGTTAGTGCCAAATACTGATCCCCATTTTATAAATTGAACTATTTCTTCAATTGTCTCTTTGACCCAGGAATGTAGTTTTGCATGCCTTCAATGCTCGATCTTTCTGAATCACTTTTGTCTGCTTCTTGCAAAACATCTTTGTGTTGAATCCATTCTTCTGTTATGAACGATTTTTCTTTGGCATTAATCCACGCCTCTAAATCATCGGAATTATTACGAAATAAGCTGAGTAGAGATCATAAAGGCTATCAGTGATGAACGCCATCTCCTTCATGGTCATAAGCTCTTTCAGTCATGTCGAACTCCTAACATCTCAGGAAGAGACCAGACTACAGCTGTGGACCATACTGCTAGATAATCGCCCCCCCCCCACCCCCTTTCCTACTGACATGGGAATTCCCCCTTTCTGAGGCCCTCACTCCCGGTTCAGAGGTACCCTGGTTCCAGTGAAAAAACACACTAAACTGCCTGAGAACGAGAATGGGGCGATCAAAAATTGCTATGAGTAGATGGGCCTACAAAACTGACCCAACCATCTTCAAATGTGGAGAGGAGGACCATACGGTGCAACACTGCGTTGTCTGCCCAACCGGTGCAGCTTGATAGATCTTGCAGAGTACAACAATAATGCAAAGGACTGCATAAAAAATTGGGGAACTGTCGTATAACAATATGCTTCAAAGACACGCAAAGAAAATTACGTAATCAACTGTCTCTCCATTTTCAAGTTTCGGATGCGAGTTCTCAACTTTTTAGTCGAATTTCCTTTTTTTTATTTGGAAAAAGCAGATTTCCGCTTAAATCGCTAGAGCCTCTCATGGATGTGAATTCTCTGCTTTTTGGTCTAAATCAGCTTTTTTTTTTCTTTAAATAAGAAAAAGTTGATTTCTGCCAAATCACGAGAGTTTTACCTCCTGAATTTTTTCTTGCTGTTTGGCTGGATTCCATCTCTCTCTTTCTTCTTCTCGCTCTCTTTCTTTCTTCCCCCCCTCTCTCTCTGGCTTTATCTTTCTTTCTCTTTTCCTGTTATTCTCTCCTCCTCCTCTCATCATGCTTTGCCTTCCTTTTCCCCTCTTATGACCGTTCTCTCTGAAAACTGAAAATATTAATTTTGCCGTGAAGGCTAAGACTTACAAACGATTCATGATGAGTCGTTTCATCAATGAATGACTCCCTGTCTACTCCTCCCACCCACACGCGCAGTCAGTGTCTTTCTGTTAATTTTGACTTTCTTAGTTAAAACTGGAGTTGTTTAAAAAAAAAAAAAATTTTTTTTTTTGCACTATTTTCTCCCCCCCCCCCCCCCCCCCACACACACGGCCCCCTTGCTCTCCAGGTTGGGAAATACATCTCGATTTTAGCTGTTTTTGCTATTAGCTACTCACATCCCTGTTTCTTCTTCACTGCTTCTGTTGATAGCAGCAGCCGTCTTCCTCTCTTCCCTGGTAGATGTAATAATGGATAAACATAAAAGAACGCCAACAACATAGTAGTTCAATGGCTCATGTTATTTGCTGCTCTGTTCTTTTACAGCATTACGTGAACTTCGCCTTCCCTACTCCACGGCGGCGGCAGACAAAGACAGAGCTTCAAAAAAAAAAAACGCGTCCAACGAACACATTCAGCTTAAAGGGCAAAAAGAGGCAGATCTTTCTGCTACGCCTCATTTCGGGCTTCCTGTCCGTGACGTCATATCCTACCACGTAATCAAAATTCTGGAACTTTAAACTACTGATGAAATTTTCCACTTTTTTTTTTACTTAATTTTAACCTTACGTGGAAATTTCCGATTTTAGCATCACTTTTACGCACCTACATTTAAATGTTGCTGCATGGGAATATTAATGCTTCTATTTGATTAACTAGAACAAACGAACCATATTACTTGACTTTTTTGTCTTTAAACTTTAATTCAAACCAGATATGATTTTTAGTTTAAATTACTTTACAATTTCGAAAGGTCCTGATATGGTAAACAAGTCTGACATTTTAATCCATTAAAAAATCCTGGCAAAAGTATGGGCTCTTGTAGAGATCGAATACACGAGCGAAATTTATTTTAGAAGAGTGCTAATGGTGTAAGGGGCAGTAACTCTCTCTTTTTAGTACGCAATGTCTCCGAAAATGGAAAATATCCATTTTGTAAATACGAAGTCATGCAAATTCAATTAATAGAACATTTTTCGAAGACCCGATCTATACAAGAGCCAATATCTGCGACAATTTAATATTTTAAGCTATAAAAAAATCAAAAAATCTCTTAATCAAAACAGTAGGACTGTTCGTTTTGCTGGTTTTGAAATGAAAAAAATATACTGTTGATTTTCTCATTCTATTTTCTTCGATAAATGTTCTATCAATATACTGTTGATTTTCTCAAATTGTTATTTCTTCGAAAAATGTTCTATTAATTGAATTTGCATGACTTCTTATTTCAAAAATGGATATTTTTCATTTTCGGAGACATTGCGTACTACAAAAAGAGAGTTACTGCCCCTTACACCATTAGCACTCTTCTAAAATAAATTTCGCTCGTGTATTCAATCTCTACAAGAGCCAAAGTATGTGACCTCTGGTCACATATTTTTTCTAAGATATCACTACCCCCCCCCCCCCCCGTCCCCACAAAAGAAGATAATCCCTGGGAGGATGGTATCATGACAATAGAGCAGATACTAGCTCTATCCACCCCAAAAAGGTGGAGGTAATGCCTGGGAGAATGGTCTCATGACAAAACAGTGGATTGAGTATCAAAAGATAGTACAATTAATAGAAATAATAGTTTTATGCTTTAGACAGACAGATATGAAATCTCCATTAATAATAGAAGTACATTAGTACACTTCATAGAAGTAAAAGTGTAGTTCCGGCTTCGGACAGACAGATACCAAATCTCACTATTAAGAAATGTCTGACATGTGTTTGTGAAGCTTAGGAATTCAAAAGTGATTTTTGAAGCCATTAAACTGAGTGATTTGTTTGCTTGAATTAATGTTGAAAAAAGCAAACATCAAACTTCATACTGCATTTGTGCTCATGAAACGAAAAAACAAAAACAAAAAAACATTAATTTATACACGCGCGTCCCTGTCATATAAAAGAACCGATCTTTCACTCTTTTTTTTCACTCCTTCGCTAATGTCTAATGTTCCATGCAGGTGGGACATTTTTTTCTCTTTTACCAGGAAACAACAAAGGGTGAACATAAAATCAAATCGATTTGTCATAAGGTGTGGGAATTTTTTTTCCTTTGAAAGCCATGGAATGACCTTTTAAATTGAAATGTACCATTCAACTTTTCTTCCTCTTCTGACTGGAGAGTGGACAAGAAAGATTATGGTAAACGACCAAAGGCCATGGCTATTGTTGTAGTGTGTCAACTTTATCATGCCTCTCTCTCTCTCTCCTTTTAAAAATGTGTGTCACTCCCCTATCTACACTGACATTTTCCACTCTTCTTCCTTTCCTCCCACCTTCTCTCTTTTCTCTCTCTAGTTCCCCCCTACTTTCTCTCTAGTTCTCTCTCTCTCTTCTCTCTCTCTCTTCTCTCTCTCCCTTCTCTCTTTCCCTCCTCTCCCTTCTCTCTTTCCCTCCTCTCCCTTCTCTCTTTCCCTCCTCTCCCTTCTCTCTTTCCCTCCTCTCCCTTCTCTCTTTCCCTCCTCTTCCTTCTCTCTCTCCATCCTCTCCCTTCTCTCTTTCCCTCCTCTCCCTTCTCTCTTTCCCTCCTCTCCCTTCTCTCTTTCCCTCCTCTCCCTTCTCTCTTTCCCTCCTCTCCCTTCTCTCTCTCCTCTCTCTCCCTTCTCTCTTTCCCTCCTCTCCCTTCTCTCTTTCCCTCCTCTCCCTTCTCTCTTTCCCTCCTCT
Organism: Sepiola atlantica; assembly: GCA_963556195.1. Taxonomy (NCBI): domain Eukaryota; kingdom Metazoa; phylum Mollusca; class Cephalopoda; order Sepiida; family Sepiolidae; genus Sepiola; species Sepiola atlantica. The sequence continues at coordinate 6,344,769 of OY744546.1, forward strand.
CTCTTTCCCTCCTCTCCCTTCTCTCTTTCCCTCCTCTCCCTTCTCTCTTTCCCTCCTCTCCCTTCTCTCTTTCCCTCCTCTCCCTTCTCTCCTCTCCCTCCTCTTCCTTCTCTCTCTCTTCTCTCTCTCCCTTCACCCCCATCTCTCTCTCCTTTCACCCCCCTTCTCTCCCCCTCCCTTCTCTCCCCCCCCTCCCTTCTCTCCCTCCCCCTCCCTTCTCTCTCTTCCCCCCACCCCCTCACGTTTCTCTCTCCCCCCTCACGTATCTCTCTCCCCCCACGTATCCCCCACACGTATCCCCCACACGTATCCCTCTCTTCCACCCCCTTACGTATCCCTCTCTTCCACCCCCTTACATATCCCTCTCTTCCACCCCCTTACATATCCCTCTCTTCCACCCCCTTACATATCCCTCTCTTCCACCCCCTTACATATCCCTCTCTTCCACCCCCTTACATATCCCTCTCTTCCACCCCCTTACATATCCCTCTCTTCCACCCCCTTACGTATCCCTCTCTTCCACCCCCTTACGTATCCCTCTCTTCCACCCCCTTACGTATCCCTCTCTTCCACCCCCTTACGTATCCCTCTCTTCCACCCCCTTACGTATCCCTCTCTTCCACCCCCTTACGTATCCCTCTCTTCCACCCCCTTACGTATCCCTCTCTTCCACCCCCTTACGTATCCCTCTCTTCCACCCCCCTTACGTATCCCTCTCTTCCACCCCCCTTACGTATCCCTCTCTTCCACCCCCTTTACGTATCATTCTCTTCCACCCCCCCCTTTACGTATCCCTCTCTTCCACCCCCTTACGTATCATTCTCTTCCACCCCCTCACGTATCCCTCTCTTCCCCCCCCCCCCCTCACGTATCCCTCTCTTCCCCCCCCCTCACGTATCCCTCTCTTCCCCCCCCTCACGTATCCCTCTCTTCCCCCCCCCCCCTCACGTATCCCTCTCTTCCCCCCCTCACGTATCCCTTTCTTCCACCCCCCACGTATCCCTCTCCCCCCCCCCACGTATCCCTCTCCCCCCCCCACGTATCCCTCTCTCCCCCCCACGTATCCCTCTCTTCCCCCCCCTCACGTATCCGTCTCTTCCACCCCCCCCCTCACGTATCCGTCTCTTCCACCCCCCCTCACGTATCTCTCTCTTCCACCCCCCTCACGTATCTCTCTCTTCCACCCCCCTCACGTATCTCTCTCTTCCACCCCCCTCACGTATCTCTCTCTTCCACCACCCCTCACGTATCTCTCTCTTCCACCACCCCTCACGTATCTCTCTCTTCCACCACCCCTCACGTATCTCTCTCTTCCACCACCCCTCACGTATCTCTCTCTTCCACCCCCCCCCCCACGTATCTCTCTCTTCCACCCCCCCCCCCCCCCCCCCACGTATCTCTCTCTTCCACCGCCCCTCACGTATCTCTCTCTTCCACCACCCCTCACGTATCTCTCTCTTCCACCCCCCCCACGTATCTCTCTCTTCACCCCCCCCCCCCACGTATCTCTCTCTTCCACCGCCCCTCACGGATCTCTCTCTTCCACCGCCCCTCACGTATCTCTCTCTTCCACCACCCCTCACGTATCTCTCTCTTCCACCACCCCTCACGTATCTCTCTCTTCCACCACCCCTCACGTATCTCTCTCTTCCACCACCCGTCACGTAAGTCTCTCTTCCACCACCCCTCACGTATCTCTCTCTTCCACCACCCCTCGCTTCTCTCTCTTCCACCACCCCTCGCTTCTCTCTCTTCCACCACCCCTCACGTATCTCTCTTCCACCACCCCTCACGTATCTCTCTCTTCCACCACCCCTCACGTATCTCTCTCTTCCACCACCCCTCACGTATCTCTCTCTTCCACCACCCCTCGCTTCTCTCTCTTCCACCACCCCTCGCTTCTCTCTCTTCCACCACCCCTCGCTTCTCTCTCTTCCACCACCCCTCGCTTCTCTCTCTTCCACCACCCCTCGCTTCTCTCTCTTCCACCACCCCTCGCTTCTCTCTCTTCCAACACCCCTCGCTTCTCTCTCTTCCACCACCCCTCGCTTCTCTCTCTTCCACCACCCCTCGCTTCTCTCTCTTCCACCACCCCTCGCTTCTCTCTCTTCCACCACCCCTCGCTTCTCTCTCTTCCACCACCCCTCGCTTCTCTCTCTTCCACCACCCCTCGCTTCTCTCTCTTCCACCACCCCTCGCTTCTCTCTCTTCCACCACCCCTCGCTTCTCTCTCTTCCACCACCCCTCGCTTCTCTCTCTTCCACCACCCCTCGCTTCTCTCTCTTCCACCACCCCTCGCTTCTCTCTCTTCCACCACCCCTCGCTTCTCTCTCTTCCACCACCCCTCGCTTCTCTCTCTTCCACCACCCCTCGCTTCTCTCTCTTCCACCACCCCTCGCTTCTCTCTCTTCCACCACCCCTCGCTTCTCTCTCTTCCACCACCCCTCGCTTCTCTCTCTTCCACCACCCCTCGCTTCTCTCTCTTCCACCACCCCTCGCTTCTCTCTCTTCCACCACCCCTCGCTTCTCTCTCTTCCACCACCCCTCGCTTCTCTCTCTTCCACCACCCCTCGCTTCTCTCTCTTCCACCACCCCTCGCTTCTCTCTCTTCCACCACCCCTCGCTTCTCTCTCTTCCACCACCCCTCGCTTCTCTCTCTTCCACCACCCCTCGCTTCTCTCTCTTCCACCACCCCTCGCTTCTCTCTCTTCCACCACCCCTCGCTTCTCTCTCTTCCACCACCCCTCGCTTCTCTCTCTTCCACCACCCCTCGCTTCTCTCTCTTCCACCACCCCTCGCTTCTCTCTCTTCCACCACCCCTCGCTTCTCTCTCTTCCACCACCCCTCGCTTCTCTCTCTTCCACCACCCCTCGCTTCTCTCTCTCTCCACCACCCCTCGCTTCTCTCTCTCTCCACCACCCCTCGCTTCTCTCTCTCTCCCTCGCTTCTCTCTCTCTCCCTCGCTTCTCTCTCTCTCCCTCGCTTCTCTCTCTCTCCCTCGCTTCTCTCTCTCTCCCTCGCTTCTCTCTCTCTTCCTCGCTTCTCTCTCTCTCCCTCGCTTCTCTCTCTCTCTCTCTCTCTCCCCCTCGCTTCTCTCTCTCTCCCCCTCGCTTCTCTCTCTCTCTTACTCCCCCTCGCTTCTCTCTCTCTCTTACTCCCCCTCGCTTCTCTCTCTCTCTTACTCCCCCTCGCTTCTCTCTCTCTCTTACTCCCCCTCGCTTCTCTCTCTCTCTTACTCCCCCTCGCTTCTCTCTCTCTCCCCCTCGCTTCTCTCTCTCTCCCCCTCGCTTCTCTCTCTCTCCCCCTCGCTTCTCTCTCTCTCTCTCTCTCTCCCCCTCGCTTCTCTCTCTCTCTCTCCCCCTCGCTTCTCTCTCTCTCTCTCCCCCTCGCTTCTCTCTCTCTCTCCCCCTCGCTTCTCTCTCTCTCTCCCCCTCGCTTCTTTCTCTCTCTCTCTCTCTCCCCCCCTCGCTTCTCTCCCCCTCGCTTCTCTCTCTCTCTCTCTCTCCCCCTCGCTTCTTACTCTCTCTTTCTCCCCCTCGCTTCTCTCCTTCCCCCATTCTCTCTCCCATTCTCCACTCTCTCTTTCCCCCTCTCCTATTATTCTTCTCCCTCCCCTATTTCTCTTTTCTTTCCCTATCTCTCTTATTGTTTATTTCTTTCTTTTTCCCTGTCAATTATCGATCCTTATTCATATTTTTTTTATTCTATCTCTGATGTGAAAACATCTTTTTCACTTGGAATTTGCATATTTGATGAAGTTGTACAATATACCAAAACGTCATCTGGAATGAATAAAAGCTTTTTTCGCAGATACTTTCTAGTCTTCTTCATAACATTATACATATATGTATATATAATAAATGATAATAAAATGCACTTAGCTGAATGTCATCCACAGACACTGTTTCGACGTATCACAGCACTTCGATGTGACTAGACGAGCAAGCACTTCAAGCAGGCTGACTGTTTGAAAAGCAACTACGCGTCCTATCAGCACAAACTTACTACAGTGGCATAAATGCTTATATTAAACATTTTCAGTGGCTAAGAGTGTTCTATCCTTTTATGAAGAGCTCTGCATTGTCGCTTATGGCTACTAGCGATCTCAACCCACAAAGGTTGGGAGGGGCAAGGACAAATGTAGTCATCCGCAAATATATTTTTTTATCTTTTATTTAATAAAATGTTCTGAAAGAAGGTATATTGTATTTAACAGAAAATCCGTTTTTTGTTTGTATGTGCGTCTATCTATCTATCTATCTCTATCTATCTATATAAATATAAATAAATATTTAAATAAATATATAAATATTTAAATAAATATTTAAATATTTATTTAAATAAATATAATATTTAAATATATATTTAAATAATAAATATTTAAATATTTAAATAAATAAATGATTGAATGTGAGATTATATTGTTTTTCCATGATCAGACATAACATAGCTGCCCACACAGACCGGAAGCCCTAGACATGAATTTCGCCCTCACCAAACCACGATTCAAAACCAGTCACTTGTAAGGCAAATGCTCTACCACTTGAGCCAATCTTCTTCATCATCATCTTCTTCATCATCATCTTCAGCATCATCATCTTATTCATCTTCATCATCATCATCATCTTATTCATCATCATCTTCTTCTTCATCTTATTCATCTTATTCATCTTATTCATCTTATTCATCTTATTCATCTTCATCATCTTATTCATCTTCATCATCTTATTCATCTTCATCATCTTCTTCTTCTTCATCATCTTATTCATCTTCATCATCTTATTCATCATCATCATCATCATCATCTTATTCATCTTCATCATCTTATTCATCATCTTATTCATCTTCATCATCTTATTCATCATCATCATCTTCATCATCATCTTATTCATCATCATCATCTTCATCATCTTATTCATCTTCTTCTTCATCTTATTCATCATCTTATTCATCATCATCATCATCTTATTCATCATCATCATCATCTTATTCATCTTCATCATCATCATCATCTTATTCATCGTCATCATCATCATCATCTTATTCATCGTCATCATCATCATCATCTTATTCATCGTCATCATCATCATCATCTTCTTATTCATCTTCTTATTCATCTTCTTGTATTTAAGGTGCTGTAAGTGTCCCTGCCTTCGGGGTGGATAACATCAAGCAACCTCTCACCCCTGCTCTCCATGCGGTCCGATCGGGTTAGGGTTGATACTAATCATGTTGTAACCAGTTGAGTCACTTTGTACGCACACAGGCCAGGTCTTTCACGCCTGAGATATCCATGCGTGTTTTTGAGTTGATATGCACGAGGTGGCACGCTGTACATGGCCAAAACACCTGAGACCCCCGAGCACGTATGGCATCCCAAATCCCACCAATACGAAAAAGCTTCTAATAGAGCACGGCTGAAGGGATTCCTTACTCTAGTTTACTGCCGCACGCCCACCTGATCACGGCACGATCTTTACGCTGAAGCCGTTGCAAATTGGAAGTGTTTGGAGCCCATGTTTCACTGCCATGGTGAAGCGAGCATAGGCCGAAAATACCGTGCCGCAAGTTCATCAATTTTGATATTTAAGTAGCGAGAGTAGTGAGAAAAAGTACTAATTGATATTCTTAAAATCTGCAGGTTTAACGATGAAAATCAATAGCAAATTGACGAAAATAGGACATTCCATCCCACCTTGACCCCCCCCCCTCTCGAGAAGTTTTCACGGACACCCCCATAAAAATTTGGCTCAAAACTAAGATAAATCTACAATTTCAGCTTTTCAGATTGGAGGAGGGGAACCCAATTTTTTAGACAAACGAATTTCGTTCAGATATAAGAAATTTGTCCGCAGCCATTTTAGAAAATCTTGATTTTTGAAGCAAAAAATTATCTGTTTAGGTTATAAAAAAAAAACAAAAAAAAAATCATGGTTAAAAAGTCAGAAAACGAAAGGAAACATCCTATTTTTACCCATTTGTGTGTCGTCACTGAACTTTTCAAGAGACCGTTCAGGCCAACCAATCCAGAGCCTGAAAATTGATAATTGTGAGTCTTTGAAGAAAATATCTTTTTGATTTTTGAAATGAGATAAAATGAAACTTTTATAAAATCTAAAAACATCTCTTGGCATTTGTGATATTCTGGCGATATTTATCTTTGAATTTGGACATTTTTCGCAAAATTTAGCCGTAAAAGTAAGAAATTGCTGACTTATCTTAGTTTTGAGGCAAATTTTATGTGGTGTCAGTGTGAAAATATTTTGAGGTAAGGGGGGGATCAAGGCTGGATTATATGGGATGGAATGTCTCAATTTTTCGTCAGTTTGCTATGTGTTGGGATGGATTTGTCAGGGCTAGATGATATGGGATGGAATGTTCCGAATGCTATTTGAAAACTTCAGCTTGACAGACTAGCGTAAAAATGAGATTTCCGTCTAAAGCAAACTGACCAAGGCCATAACTGTAAAAGGCCAAGAGTTCTAACCTTTAGGAGGTTCTGACTGGAAATCTTGCCTTCAGTAATTAGCAGATATCCTTTTAGTCGCTTATTGCTTTGAGAAAATTCAGAAAGTTACGGCCTTAATACAGACCAATGGCATGGAGGACAATAACGTTAAATTAACAACTGAAACCTTTATGGATTAACATTTCTTTTTGCTTGCGAATCCAGTAAACTTATCGCGAATAGATCATTACAAATCTAGGTCAGAGAAGGATTTGCGCTGATAGAATTAATTTTTTTTCTTCTTTGAGATTGTTGAAAAAAATAATTCGACCTCTCGACGTTCTCTCATGTAATCTTGCCTTTTTAACCTTCTGTAGATTGCTAACAATATGGTAACCTTGCTTGGGTGATTGTTTGTTCACTGAATGTATTAGATAAAGGGAGGGGGCGAATGAAACGACAAGTGGTGGGTGGAGGGGGTTAGGGGAGTGTATTAAACACAAAAGTCTTATAATCTGAGGACTGAGTTCAATCCCTGTACAAGGCAGTGCATTTTCATTTTATCTTCAATCACACTCAAAAATAAATTTTACTACATAGATTGACTCGAGATCAAAGGTAACAAAATGTTAGTTTTTGTTAATATTGGGAAACATGCAAAAAAATATTTTAAATAAGAATGTTTTGTAAATTATTATGAAATTTCTTCAAATCTAATACATGTTCTATATATATAATAGATAAAATTGTCTTGTCGGATTTTCAGCACGTCATCTATAGCAGTTAATCTGATAATCAATATTCGATTCTGACTAGCCTATTTAAAAAAAAGATATTTTTCGCTTCATTTCTTTTTGTCAAAATATTTATTCCGTCTCAGAACTTCATTAACATGGATTTTGCTAATCATCTTTACAGTTTCAACTGCTTATTTTCTTAATAAAAGCAAAAAATTCTGTACTACTTTGCATATGACAGCATTACCATAAACAATTACATATGTTTACAATACATATTAAACGATTTATTTGTTAAACTTGTATAGCACCATAGTAGGTAGAAAAATTCTCTTTATTACATTCTTATATTGTGGTCTATAGGTAATTAAATAAGCGGCCTTTTAGTCCCATTAAAGGACTTATTATAGCAAGTCTGTTCTTATATTCTCAACTACTTTTTCATATATACTTTTAACAGGGTACTAATCATTTCAAACTAAATCTGCAAAAAAATTTGATATGAAATTAACTCTGAATCGCTCATTGGCTCGATCTGCAAGATAGTAGCAGTTACACAAATCTGATGTCATCATTGTAACACGATCCGTGTGTGTTCGTCAGTCATCTTGTTCTGCGAGATAGTAGCATTTTAACAGTTTTGATGTTGTAACGGTGACGAGCGTGCATAGGCAGGCAATATTTTGGCTCGACTAATTTCATTAAAGTACCACATTGGCTTATATATAAATTTGCTCGGGCGAAGATGGAAGTCTTTGACGGTGACTGCCTCTGACGCATCTTGAATTTCCGGCGAGCTGACTGTGGCCCAACTGCTGTTGCCGCCAACACCTCAATCTTAAGTCTCTGTTGCAGTGACGTCTTTGATGGTTTGGACATGTGACTCGTCGCCCGGGGGTGGAGGGAGATCTAATTTTTATTTATTTATTTATTTAAAAAAATTTTTTTTTTTTAACGTAGTTCACACCAAACAAGGAAGGCCACCACTGTAGATGTAAGGGGCTACTGAGCAGAAAGAAAAGGGAAGTAGGTTGGGGGGGGAGGGGGGGTCAACCTAAATTGGGAGCTGCACAGCAAGATGTCTGTTTACATTAATTTTAAATTTCTGCATGTCAGTACTATCGGGGAAACAGGGGGCAGGGAGGGAGTTCCAGAGGCCAGCAACACGAGGAAAGAAGCTATTTGAGTAGAAAGCTCTCCGGCATCTGGGGGACCTCCACAGTGAATGGATGGAATTTAGTTGATTGTCAAGTTGGTCTAGTGAATTTACGTCGAGGGGGCACCAGAGTAGCCAATTCATCGGAGCATATAATCTTCCCTACCTCTCTGTCTGGGTGACGGAAGCGTGTCGGTAGATAGCTGAGGACCTGGCCAACAGTCATCAATGAGGACTTGGCTGAACTCTCGGGTCCACAAGTGGTGGGCCTTTGACGGTGGAATCGCTATTGACTAGCAATCTTGTGCGACCTTGGTCAGGACTGCCGTGCATAGGTTGCCATGTTTCGAGATGTCGTGCAAGAAGCTGGCTCAACGTGACCAACGTGAATGCTGTTGCAACAATAACACCAAATTGAAACGTCATTCTTTTAAACATTGCATTGACATGTATTTTTCAAGACTGTGATTGGCTGATACAAATATTTGTATTTTTTAAAGACTGTGATTGGCTGATACAAATATTTGTATTTTTTAAAGACTGTGATTGGCTGATACAAATATTTGTATTTTTTAAAGACTGTGATTGGCTGATACAAATATTTGTATTTTTTAAAGACTGATTGGCTGATACAAATATTTGTATTTTTTAAAGACTGTGATTGGCTGATACAAATATTTGTATTTTTTAAAGACTGTGATTGGCTGATACAAATATTTGTATTTTTTAAAGACTGTGATTGGCTGATACAAATATTTGTATTTTTTCAAGACTGTGATTGGCTGATACAAATATTTGTATTTTTTAAAGACTGTGATTGGCTGATACAAATATTTGTATTTTTTAAAGACTGTGATTGGCTGATACAAATATTTGTATTTTTTAAAGACTGTGATTGGCTGATACAAATATTTGTATTTTTTAAAGACTGTAATTGGCTGATACAAATATTTGTATTTTTTAAAGACTGTAATTGGCTGATACAAATATTTGTATTTTTTAAAGACTGTGATTGGCTGATACAAATATTTGTATTTTTTAAAGACTGTAATTGGCTGATACAAATATTTGTATTTTTTAAAGACTGTAATTGGCTGATACAAATATTTGTATTTTTTAAAGACTGTGATTGGCTGATACAAATATTTGTATTTTTTAAAGACTGTGATTGGCTGATACAAATATTTGTATTTTTTAAAGACTGTGATTGGCTGATACAAATATTTGTATTTTTTAAAGACTGTGATTGGCTGATACAAATATTTGTATTTTTTAAAGACTGTAATTGGCTGATACAAATCTTTGTATTTTTTAAAGACTGTGATTGGCTGATACAAATATTTGTATTTTTTAAAGACTGTAATTGGCTGATACAAATATTTGTATTTTTTAAAGACTGTAATTGGCTGATACAAATATTTGTATTTTTTAAAGACTGATTGGCTGATACAAATATTTGTATTTTTTAAAGACTGTGATTGGCTGATACAAATATTTGTATTTTTTAAAGACTGTGATTGGCTGATACAAATATTTGTATTTTTTAAAGACTGTGATTGGCTGATACAAATATTTGTATTTTTTAAAGACTGTGATTGGCTGATACAAATATTTGTATTTTTTAAAGACTGTAATTGGCTGATACAAATATTTGTATTTTTTAAAGACTGTAATTGGCTGATACAAATATTTGTATTTTTTAAAGACTGTAATTGGCTGATACAAATATTTGTATTTTTTAAAGACTGATTGGCTGATACAAATATTTGTATTTTTTAAAGACTGTGATTGGCTGATACAAATATTTGTATTTTTTAAAGACTGTGATTGGCTGATACAAATATTTGTATTTTTTCAAGACTGTGATTGGCTGATACAAATATTTGTATTTTTTAAAGACTGTGATTGGCTGATACAAATATTTGTATTTTTTAAAGACTGTGATTGGCTGATACAAATATTTGTATTTTTTAAAGACTGTAATTGGCTGATACAAATATTTGTATTTTTTAAAGACTGTGATTGGCTGATACAAATAATTGTAGCTTTTATTTTTGAGCATTAAAAAAAAATTATTTTTATATACAGAATATTCACTTTTATTTTATTTTTTTTCGTCTGTTGAAGCAGAGTTGTATAAGAGAGAGGCTTTAATATCTATCGATATCTCTTCCTTTTTAAAACGAATCAATTGATCAGTTTACATTGGGAAGTTTTATTCAATCACAAATAATAAAAAAAAAGAAACAAATATATTCCACTGATCCATTCGGTGAAAAATTAAACTATAAGATTAATAATTCAATAAATAATTAATAAATCCCTTATTTGTCACTTGGACAGTGTTTAGTTCAATATCAAGAAATCCTGATTTCTTATATATAATTGTATCACAGTTTATAGTTTTCTTCGAATGTCCGGCTGGCTTGGCAGGCCAAGAGCAGACTCAAGGCGTTTCCACGAATAATGGTGATAGAGAGGCGCTCGTAAAGCCAAGACAATTCGCGATTGTCTCCGGTGTTGCGCGTCATTAATAGACCAAGGCTGCCGAGGAAGTCGCGTGTGGCAGAGCCAATTACTCTGCTCGTCTCCACAGCGATAGGTTGAAATACAAATCTGTCGAGAAGATTGGCATATGTTTGACCGCATGCGGCTCTTTGGTGACGCTGCTGCATGTCCAGGGTTTGTTGCCGATTCTATCACTGTCGACATAAGTCGCATCCCATATCAGTTATATTTTATTTTAAAATCAGAAATAACTTTCTATTTGTTATGAGTGGATGGAGTAAGTTTAGGGAATTTCTGCTGCCACTAACTAGCAGACCGTTACCGTTGTCTACGAAGGAAAGAAGTGATGTATCGAAAATGAAACTTGGCCAGGTTGAGGGTTGAGGACATACGTTGCATTGTGAGAAATGATATGAGAATGATATACACGAAGGGAGATGTGTAATGTGAGTCTTAAAGACAGGCTTAGTTTTGACGACCTTTGGACAGTATAGGGAGATGTGTGCAGAACAGGAGACTTCGTTGGTTTGGTCACAGTGAAAGAATGAATGAAAGTTCTTTAGTTATTAGATGTAGAACAGTTGAATTAGCAAGGTCAGTTGGCAGGGGAAGGCCATTTCTAAAAGCCATCAAACACATGCCAGCATATAAAACAGCTGTTAAACTTAATATGATAACAAAAGGATGGGTGAGTGTGCTTGGTTAGTAGATGTAGAACAGTTGAGGTAGCAGAGTCAGTTGGCAGGGGAAGGCTAAGGAAAACATGGAAGGGAGTGATAAGGATGGATTTGAGAGTAAGAGGGATAAATAAAGATCTGGACAGATATAGGTTAGATAGAAGTCAATTTCTAAAAGCCGTCCAATATATGCCAGCATGTAAAACTGACGTTTAACTGGATATGATAATGATGATATGTAAACTTTAGATTTTCTATACCGGGTATTGATTTACTCCTCTCCAGGAGTTAGGCACAAGGCCAGTTTTTATCTTACTCCCACAAGTAAGATGTGACCCAAGGTCGGGTCGAGAAAGTGGGGTTTAAAAATTGCCTGGGCAGCCCCGTCGGCATTCTCCGGTAGGGGCGCCTCAGGCAGTAAGCAATAAACTTACTCCTCCCCAAAGAGGGGAGGCGAAGCCTGGGAGGGTGGACCTCCTAGAACTGCACAGGACAGACCCATAGACCGGCGTAAATCAAGCCCTGAAGGCCAAGACAATACCAGTCTATGGGGTGCAGTATCCATCGGAACAGATACTACACTTTGATCTTTGATAGATTTTAAAAAGATTTCTGGCCTCTCGTCTGTCGACCAGAACTAAACAATTTATACGTGTTCAAACGTAACATTTGGGATTCTTTTATTTTTTTTTATCTCCTTCAAAGCGAAAGATAATAGGTGCCAATTTAGATTATTATAAAAACCTATAAGCCTATTTTTCTTATCGTAAGATTTTTAATCCCGTATCAGTGTTAATCATAAATATTTTTATCTACATATTATCTGCCCATCCCACCCCCCTCCAGACGTTGACCAGGTGTCAAATATCGTCTGTGTGTTTTTGCGGACACAAATGGAAAAAGCTGATAGACAAAAAAAAAAAAAAAAAATTAAACTTCCATCTTTAGTTCCTTCTTTTAAAGACATTCACCCCAAGAACTCGTCTTATTACCAGAGCGGAAAAATACTATCCCTTCTTTTTCCATGTGCATAGCGTCGGGTGGAATTTCCATCGACAGAGCTTCTTTGCAAGGGTTTCCCCGTCTGTGGAACACATTACTGCGAGACTGCTTCCCTGCAAACTACAGCATAGTCGTCTTCAAATCCAATGTCGACAAATACTTTTCGTAAACCGGCCCTTAAGTAATCAAACTTACTTCATTCCACTGATTGTTCCTCATCTTTCGACTGACAATATCGGCGTAACGGATAAAGTAGTAAGTAACATTCAGTTTTAAGTGGCACTCTTCTGGAGGTTGAAGGTTCAATCCTCAGTGTGGGCGGTACTAAAGAATAAAATTGCGAATTACTTTAGACTTTTATCTGGCTGACGGAATGAGAGCATGCAACCCCATGGATTAAATAAAGGGTTCCGTTCAAGATTCCCGAGTTCGACAAGATATACCTGAAGAAGGTTGGAGGTTACATCGGCCGAAACGTTTTGAGAATAACACTCAAGATGAGAACAGTAGTTTGAATAGTCCAAATACAAATTATCAATCCTCATCTCAAAAATTCGAAAGACAATCATTCCATCTCATTAATCCTTGAGTGGCTCTTGGCCTTGATAAGTGGTGACCAAACAATAAAATACAATCACATGATCAACTCCTATGATGATATTTTTATATTTCGTCTTTATTAGCAAACGATTTCATCATAAATGAGTGAAGAAATGTGGAATCGCATTTGGTTAGCCATCTTGTGTGATCTTGCTCAGAACTGTCATGCATGGTACGCCATGGTTCGCGATGTGGTGTAGGCTAGAGAAGAAGCCGGTTGAACCCGACCAGGATTAACACTATTGCAACACACACACCTCAAATATCATCATCAGGGTTTTTGTTTTTTTTTAAATTAAAATTTTTTTTTTTTTTTTTTTAAATTAAAAATTTTTTTATTTTTTTTAAATTAAAAATTTTTTTTTTAAATTAAAAAGTTTTTTTGTTTTTTTAAATTAAAAAGTTTTTTTGTTTTTTTAAATTAAGAAGTTTTTTTTGTTTTTTTAAATTAAAAATTAAAAAAATTTTTTAACTTCATTTCTGACGGAGGAACCCCTCCCTGGTTTCTTTCCACCTTGTTTTATCCCTGGCTAGGCGTGGCCAAGTAGGACCCAGTTGACTATCGAGGTCGTCCCTCCACTGGGTTTTTGACCTTCCTCTAGGTTTTTTCCATTGCCTCGGGATCCATTCTGTCGCTCTATATGTCCATCTGTTGTCTGTACATCTCGAAAGGTGACCTGCCCATCTGTTTTGCCATTTGTATGGTAGTGATGATGTCATTAACTCCAGTTTGCTGTCTAGTCCACGTGTTTCTTTTTCCCGTCTGTGGAACACATAACCGCGGGACTGCTTCCCTGTAGATTACAACATAGTCGTCTTCAAATCCAACATCGACAAATACTTTTCATAAACCGATGTTCATTATATTTGCGGAAGACGATAATAGTGGCACCGGCAAAAATAGCACAAGTGAAAAACGGCCTCTTTTAAACAGTTTCTAATTGATCAATATTGTAAGGATCAGAGTCATCTCCCTTGGGGAGAAACTCGTTTCCCGGCCAGTTATTTCTCTTGGGCGGGAGTGGGTGGGGAGTGGTCGAACCCTAAAATCTCACGGTGAATACAAGATTTTGTTGGGAATTCTCACACACATAATAAAACCATAATTTTGTCCTCATTTGCTCTCCGGCCATCATACAGAGGGGACAGGCTTTGGTACGTCCACTCACGGACAGGACCCCACGGGGGAAAATGTATGCACATCTTACCTTTTTAAAGGAATAGTTTGTGCAGCAATAATCATAATCATAATCATGATAAGCAGTTTAACATCTGTTTTACTTGCTGGCATGCGTTAGTCAACTTTAAGAAATTGACTTCCAAACTAACCCATATCTGGCCAGGTCTTTATTCATCCTTCTTTCTCTCAGCTCCATTTTTTATCATTTCCCCCCATGTTTTCCTTGGCTTTCTCCCGTGAACTGAACCTGCTACCTCAACTGTTCTACATCTACTAACCCAAGAATTCTCAGGTCCATTCTTTCAACGTGGTCACACCATCAAAGTCTGTTCTGCACATATCTCCATATACTGTCCAGATCCTCGGGGAATCTGTACGGAATTTTGAACTGAACCCTGTATCTTAATCCACAGTACAGGTGATACGAAGGATAGAATGTAATCTGTATTTAATCTTATGTCCTGTCTCGTTTTTATTGTCTTTAAAATTTGTTGTAGACAAACTATGAATAAATGAAATGTCTTTGCTCACCACAGGCCTTTTAGTCATCTTTTACTTTCTGACACATCTGCGTGTAACCAACATAATACACGTAAAATTTTATCAACCTTTCCCCATATGCGCGGAGAATTAATTTAATTTCTCTACTCACGCGTTGCTAAACTTGATGAGATAGAATATCAAATCTTTTAATGCTTTACTATTTTACATAAATTCCACAAATCTAATCTATATAATAATATGCTAAGGCATTTCATGTTCGTACGTACGTTATCACCTTTCACACACATTTATAAAAAATGAAATCGTCCGATCAGCAAAGTGCTGATTGGTGATTAATTTGATGTCGCTAAGGTAAATAATTCTGACTTTACCTATTTTATAAATGAATCGTTCCAAAATTAGATTATCTCGCTCCGTCTACTAAAACGGTAAAATTTTCAATAAATAAAATTTTCAATAAATAAATTTATAAAAAGCGACATTTGTTTTATTGATTTTGAAGAATATTTCGGTGACAATTATTTTTACGGTAAGAAGGCAGAATATTTATTGTTTTAAAAAGAATTAAATTGCTACAATTTTAAATAAATAAAGAAAAGATTTTATTCGTTTTATTTATTTAAAGAATGTTTTTCTGATGATGACAATTATTTTATGAAGGAAGAAAGTTATATATTTTTAAAAATTATTATTGACCGTAACAGACACTTATTATTTCAAAAGGAATATTATTATTATTATTATTATTATTATTATTATTATTATTATTATTATTATTATTATTAACAGTGACTTATTATTTCAAAATGAATATTATTATTATTATTAACAGTGACTTATTATTTCAAAATGAATATTATTATTATTATTATTATTAACAGTGACTTATTATTTCAAAATGAATATTATTATTATTACTACATTTTTTCTCTAGAAAACAACGAAACACAACACTATGAATAAATATTTGAAGATATAAAAAACTTTTACCAAAATGACTTGATTCGGCATTAAATAACCCGAAAAGGGGTTGATATGCCGTAAAACAAAACAACTAAACCAGCCTTCTAACGGTGTCGGATTATCGATTCCCCCCCCCCCCCTCTGATGTCACCTTGTAGTCGATTCTTGAATCTTTCAATTCCTTTCTAAAATCTATTTGTCTGTGTCTGCCACAAATATGGAAGTTTAAAATCGTCCATAATCAATTATTCTGTTAAAAAAGAATGGAAACATAGTCATTGTTTTCACGAAGACAAGACTGACAATAAAAAAAAATATTAGCAGTTGAAAATTGTGAACAAATATCGCCCACACCATAACGGCTTCTTGAAAACGAGGGTTCATTTATTTCCATTCCAGATAACAGATACTCTGGTCAGTCGGTTTTTATGTCCATAGATAAAACAGCCGATAATTCTCAAGTCGTGTTGCTGTATGCTTTACCCAAATTATAGCTTCTCTCTATTTTTCTTATATATATTAATGTGTATATACGTTATCATTAATAAATATATATATATATATTTGTGTTATAATGGGATAATTCCAGGAGGAAATCTGGGTATGAGAGCTCAATGTAGTAAACAGAGCAAGAATAACATAAAATATAATAACACGAAATCACATAATTGTCGATGCAATAATTTATTTCAACCGTGCGGTTTTTTCAAGCATCACTCAGACAATTACATTTTTGAAACTCAAAAATGTAATTGTCTGAGTGATGCTTGAAAAAACCGCACTGTTGAAATAAATTATTGCATCGACAATTATGTGATTTCGTGTTATTATATTTTATGTTATATATATATATATATATATATATATAATGTATATATAGAATGGTAGTTTGCTTGAAGCATTGCTGGGAATAGTAGTAGTATGTTTTTAAAAGGCTGTGGGCAATGCAAATTTCGGGTAAGATGTAAGCTGGAAGGAACAAAATTAATAAATCGAATACGAAATGTGACTTACTATTTATTTTTTCTTAAAATGTTACATAACAGCATATATATATATATATAGTATGTTTTTAAAAAGCTGTGGGCAATGCAAATTCCGGGTAAGATGTAAGCTGTAAAATTTTGGCAGATTCTCTGCACAGACGGAGTTTTCCTCTGGTGTTTATTATTTTTGACAAACGGAAATTTCTTTTCCTGAAATATTAAATAAATGATTTTTATAATCATCCGGACATCACACAAACAGCTAACACCACTCTTGCTGTTATGTAAGATTTTAACAAAAAATAAATAGTAAGTCACATTAGATTTATTATTTTTGTTCCTTCCAGCTTACATCTTACCCGGAATTTGCATTGCCCACAGCCTTTTAAAAACATACTACTACTATTCCCAGCAATGCTTCAAGCAAACTACCATTCTATATATTTATATATATATATATATATATATATATATATATATATCTTCCAACAAAACGAGCAGAGGGAGTTGGTTCGCGTCTGTTGCTCTGATAAACTGCTGGTGTAGCAGCCGTGATGCGAGTCCACTAGGAAAAAGAGTGAGGGTCGCACCGTGTATCGGCCATCAGTGATTGAACCCAAAGCAGTCCTCGAGTGGCCTTTGGGCCTTAATAAGTTGTGACTCTTTAGTAAAAAAAGAAAATGCCTGATAGACTCCAATATATGTATATGCGTCTATTCAATCAACATGTTTAGTGATAAGAATTCCATATTAAACTTTGGCCTGACGGACATAGCCTCCTATAGATGTGCTTAGACACATTTAAAAATAAAGTGAGACGTGTAAGTTTCTCGTCCGGTATTATTTTGGGGTCAGTAAATTGTCACGAAAAACTAAATGCTGTCATTTTTTTTTTTTTTTAAATTTTTTTTTATTATTTCAAAGTGCAAACCATTATTGATTAATCGATATTATTGACCCATTTTGGCCGAAGATAAAAAGAACTCCGAGTTGAAAGCAAATAAAAATGGCTGTCTGTTGTTTGCGTACAACCACTTTAAGCCTATTTTTTTTTCGTCTTTCTATGTGAAAGACCACGGCAGGGAAAAACAAATAAGATCCAAAAAAGACCTTGACCGTAAATTGCAGGAATTCAAAAAGATTTGCTTCTTCGAATGTCAACAAAAACTAAAAACAAACGAAAAACTTGGATAAAAAAAAACTTCCCCTGGGAGATCCTAGAAGTTTGAGTGTGAAGTCAGCACTTACCACTTGGTTAGCATTATTCCAATATCCATTGTGATCCTTGAAACCTTGCCAGTGAGTAAACATCTATATGTCAAGTCCGGGACTTATTGAGTCATGTGTTATCACCATCACCATCACCATCACCATTTTTGAAACCCTCCCTTGTTTCCATCCACCTTATTAATCATTCAGGGTTCTTTTTGTTGCCATAGTCGCCATGCTAGATACACTGCGGGTTGGCGATACTATTTTGCCAATAGCTCGGAGGTGTCCACATACAGCGTCTATTATTCTGAACTGGTCACCCATCTAGTACTGACCAGGCTCAACGTCGCTTAACTTTGACACACCGGTTCTCGCTAGATTGCCAATGTGATTATGCCTTGATAACCTCATCATTCAAATGTATTTTCTCATCCATCTTCGTTGTCTTAGATTTCTTGCACACAAACTCGCTGTCATCGCTCAACCTACCTGTAATTCAACTGCGTTTCTTGTGTATCCAATGCTTACAAATACCACAAAATAATTGAGTCGCAGCCACAAACTGAGCCGAGGAATTTTTCTCTTTCCAACCCAATCACTGATCACTGATCATTGGTAAGATTCACTCTCTGGTTAAAATCGTACTTTGTCACAAATATCTAAAAGTACAAACATTAGTTTGTTTTACTCTCAAATCCGACAAAAATTGTGATTAATGATTGTTTATATTATTTAAGGAGTAATGATCACAGAGGGAGATAACTCATGATTTATCATTTTTTTCTTTGTTTTTCCTTTTTTATTCGTTTTTTTTTTTGTTTTTTCTGTTAAATATTTTCTATTGTTTTACGTTTTTTCTTTGTTGTTTTTTTTTGTCGCTTTTTTCTTTGATGCTTTTTTCTTTGATGCTTTTTTCTTTGTTGTTTTTAATTTGCCGCTTTTTTCTTTTTTCTCTTTTTTCTTTTTTTTCTCTTTTTTTACTTTTTTCTCTTTACTTTTTTCTCTTTTTCTTTTCTCTTTTTCTTTTCTCTTTTTCCTCTTTTCTTTTTTCTCTTCTTTTTCTCTTTTCTTTTTTCTTCTCTTTTCTTTTTTTCTTTTTTTTCTCTTTTCTCTTTTTTCTCTTTTCTTTCTTCTCTTTTCTCTATTTTTCTGTTTCTTTTCTCTATTTTTCTGTTTCTTTTCTCTATTTTTCTGTTTCTTTTCTCTATTTTTCTGTTTCTTTTCTCTATTCTTCTGTTTCTTTTCTCTATTCTTCTGTTTCTTTTCTCTATTTTTCTGTTTCTTTTTATTTTTCTGTTTCTTTTTATTTTTCTGTTTCTTTTCTCTATTTTTCTATTTTTTTCTTTTTTCTCTTTTTTTCTTTTTTCTCTTTTTCTTTTCTCTTTTTTTCTCTTTTCTTTTCTCTTTTTCTCTTTTCTGTTTTCTCTTTTCCTTTTTTCTGTTTTCTCTATTTTTCTGTTTCTTTCTCTATTTTTCTATTTTTTCTCTATTTTTCTGTTTCTTTCTCTATTCTGTTTTTCTCTTTTTCTCTTTTCCTTTTTTTCTCTTTTTCTCTTTTTCTCTTTTCCTTTTTTCTTTTTTTCTCTTTTTTTCTCTTTTCCTTTTTTCTCTTTTCCTTTTTTCTCTTTTTCCTTTTTTTCTTTTTTTTTTCTTTTAATGATTTCTGTTTTGTTATTTCAGGTTTTGTACTGAAGCATGCCTGTTGGCATACCTCAATTTGAAATGAATGGATACGATTATAACTCTGCCAGATCCTACCACTACCCAACGTAAGTACCCAAAAATATTCTATTCCTTTTCTAATACTTTTAAATATCTTTCTATTTAAAGGGAAATAACTTTGTACCCAAAATGTTCTCTCCCTTGCCAAGAAACATTTTGAAGTATTTATTTATCTGCCCAGAGTTATGTGCCCCTGATGCTGATGCGACCAGACGATAACAAATGGGAATATTAAAATAGTGGACGCTTACCGACATCGGTTCAGCGACAATTAATACATCCTCATTATTATAGTAATCATTCCAGTTGTACAATTGTTAAATTTATATTGTTGATCTCAAGAGGATCGTTTTCATCCATTTATTTCTTCATATTTGTGTCTTATCACTTCACAACAGTGATCTTTGTGGTAAGTTGGTTGAAAGGCTTCTCTTGACACAATATCAAAAAGGGTTGTGAATCTTTTTTT
This sequence comes from Sepiola atlantica, assembly GCA_963556195.1. Lineage (NCBI taxonomy): Eukaryota > Metazoa > Mollusca > Cephalopoda > Sepiida > Sepiolidae > Sepiola > Sepiola atlantica. The sequence continues at coordinate 6,364,933 of OY744546.1, forward strand.
CTTTTTTTTTTTTAAAAGATTCTCTCCTCAATATGATATCAAGCAAGGTGGTCAGAGCTGGCTGGCAGTGTGTTGCATTTCAAGGGAGAACTTGTTGCATGCCTGTTTCTGTCAACATTTGTATTCTCTCTCATTCAATGGTCGCGTTTTCTCATACTTGCTGACGTACCTCTGAGTTTACGCATCGACCCTCCGTAACTTCAAACCTCCCATGGCCATGAATTCTTTTGGCTTGTCTTTGAATTCATTCAATAACTTCAAATATATCGTGAAAGAGAAAATAAAGTTTTTCAAGCTAGTTAACTTATGACATTCAATATATTACACAAGAAGCTGGAAGTTATATTTTTTATTTATTTATTCTGATTGGTAACTGCTTATCAAGGCCAGGGGGCTACTCGAGTACAAGGGTTAAATGCATGTCATCTTGTAAAACGAACATTAAACCGATGATGATGATGCAAATTTTATCAAAATAACCCCCCAAAATAAATCACAAGTTGAAATTGAAGAGAATCAAGGGAGGCGCGAGAGCGCTCTATCCCTTAATAGACTACACGAATTGCCTATGCTGGAAATCTCATTTCTTTGATTAATCATAACTCAAAAACCAATAAACTAAATTAGTTAAAACTTTGCACAAAATTTTTATTTGATAGGTTCTATAAGTGTGTAGAATTTCAGCATCATTAATCAAGGCAACCCAGAGATCCAGAAAGTTAAATCATGAAATCATGTTATCTGTGTGTACGTACGTACGTACGTATGTGCCACCCTGTATCTCATCAACTATTTGATGGATTCAGCTGATTTTTGGCAGAGATAGAGGTTCTAGGGTCTAGTTGATGGCATTTTAATTTCAGTTTACCATATACCTTAGTTTTCCAGAAAATTCCAAAAAACCTTAAAAATGACCATTGTATTGAGGCATAGCCTTTACAAAAGTAGTGACATTCCATGAAAAATGCCAGTATACTGAAATCATATGCCCTTAATAGGGTTAAGATGAAAATTCATATACACTAAATGTACAAAAGCAAGGGAATTCCCAAATTTTTACACTTTTATTGTCATTAAGGGTATGACTACATATCAACCAAACCATTTCATTATCACATCACTACAGTATAAATCTCTATGCATGAGTGGATGAAGTGTGTGAGGTGCGCTGAAGAAAAATTCCTACCAGTAAAATACATAGCCCTGTTGTGCTCGCAATAAAAAAAGTAATATGGTGTTATCGGCTGCTCCGTTTGTGTTTTCTTTACCAAATTATTATTTGGTGAAAGGGGTTGGAGGTTGGTTTGTTAACTATTCTGTACCTTCACTATTGAATTTAGTAGTTAGTGCTCAACTAAATAAACTGAGACAGAAGCCCAGAAAGCAGGTTCATAAGAAGGCTGGGACGTTCTATTATATGTAGATGGGAAAGTCCATTCTCTGGATTCTGATTGGCTGCTAGTCCATGAGTGGATAATCTACATAGTGTGTTATGCCAGTAAGTGTCAATTTGATTCTACAGGCAGGAGAACTGATGATTCCTTATTCAATCCCGGGCAATACCAAGTCTTCCTGTTAGTGTTCTTCTTTTATTTGAACATTTCATTAACCCTGAGCACTCCCGCTCTTCGAATGAAAGCCTGTCCTTGATTTGGAAAATTCTAACTCTACAAAAAGGGGATGGGGCGTTATCGGAGGCCCCCAAAGCGCCTCCTCCAAAGCGATACTCTTCCGTCACCTAAAGCCACAGGATACAATCCATGATTGAATCTTTCGATGATCGCCCCCTCTCTCCGGGTCACACGGGCAGTGAGGGGTCATATTTATGGGCTTTTGTTGTTGGCAAACTATTTTTATTATTTCTGATCCGCATGAGGAAGCGGACAGAAATACATCGAGTTTTATTGTTGGGAACTTTTGTGATCAGTTATATTTTTAAACGCAGCAGAAACATTCTCCGTATTTTTCCGTTCACTCTTTTCCGTTATCTCTATCTTTTATAAAGTTATATTTTGAGAATTAATGGTGGCATTTGAAGCATATAAACAGTGAAAGGAAAGCAGGGAGCAGGGAGGGAGTTTAAGAGTCCAGCAACACAAGGAAAGAAGCTTTTGGAGTAGAAAGCTCTACGGCATCTGGGGACCTCCACAGTGTATGGATGGGATTTGGCAGATTGTCGGGTTGATCTAGTGAATTTACGTTGTGGGGGTACCAGAGCAGCAAGCTCATCAGAGCACAATCCATTGAAGTACTTGTAAAACAGGCACAAGGAAGCAACATTGCGGCGACTGGGCTGGAGCTTGGTGGATAGTGAGGGACCTATTAAGTTGGCGACTCTTTTTTGGACCTTGTCTAAGAGGGAGAGACTAGCGGATTGTAAAGAATATAATCAATGAAACAGCGATTTTTACAGATTTTTTATTTTTTTGTACTAATACAACTTTTTAATCAGACAAAATCCGACTAGTTTAGGGTTAGGTTAAAAAAAAAAGTTTGTTTTTTATCCAGTTCAAAATTCATTTTCGGTTTAATCACTTTCCTTCAACTATTGCCTGCCTGGCAGGAATTTTAAGATTTAATCAATTTATAGGTAAAGTTGTCGTCTGCTTCTTGAGCCTTCTGATTGGCTAAGCGCTCTGGCATCTTCCATCCATTTACGTAAACAGCCGGAAAATGGCAAGCAAAAAAGTTGGTTTTAGTCTTGTTCAAAAGCTGTATCAGTACCATTTTAAAAAAATTTTTTAATTCAATATTTCAAACATCCTGCGTTTTCATCGGGAATAATCAGAGAGAGAAGGAAAAACCGGAAATGAGATCATCCCCATGTAGGACATAAGTGTGCTAGAAATTGAATGATCAATTTTTTTTTTTGGGGGGGTGGGGGTGGGTGGGGGGGGGGGAATGAACAAAAATTAAGTGGTGTTTGGGGAGGCGAATTAGGTGTTATTTAAATATTTTTAGATGATGTCATTGTTTTTTAAAAATTTTTGTCAAAGAATTATATATATATATAAAGTTAGGTATGTTTATATGTTTGTATATTGGTATGTGCAGGATTCACTCCTAAACTAAATAAGCAATCATTATTAACTTTGGAACAGAGCTGCTGCGCCTAAGATGCCCAAAATGTGGACTATATTTACTTTAATATAGTTTTATACAAATGGGGTAAAAGGGGGGGGTGTTGGCGAAGTCCTTTGTGAAAATTCAGATACAACCGATTTTTGTGAAATTCTAACAATAGGTATTAGATATCAATTAATAAATGTTCCCCAAATTCCATTTCCTTTGGAATATTTTTAAAAGGTTTTTAGGGGCATAATATGGGGACAATCTCCCATTTGAAAATTCTAATATTTCAGATTTGCATTAAATTTGATCCATTGTTTTTAGACTATGAAGCAGCAAGATTCCCTGAATTTCAATTTCGTAAGACTCTTTAAACTGAAGCCTTAAATTTTAAACATTTTCTAGAATCAAAATCATGTAATGGATTTTAATAAAAATTAGAATAAGGATTCTATACATAAGGTTTAGTATCAGTGTATCTTGATTTTAATCTTTGTAAGGGGGCATAAAAGTGGTGCAGAACTGTTCTTTTCAGGGAAATAATTTGACCCATCCTGGGACATGTATTCTTTCAGTATGTATGTATGTGTATATATATATATATATATATATATATATATATATATATATATAAGCAAAGTTGTCTGTATATGTTTTTTTTTTTTTTTTTTTTTTTTATAACAAAGTACACCCCAAGCAAAGGGATGCTGTCACTGTAGACGTAAGGGGCTACTGAGAATTAGGGTGAAAGTTTTCGGGGTCATCCTAAATTGGGAGCTGTGCAGTGAGATGCTTGTTCACATTAGTTTTAAATTTCTGCAAGTTGTTACAGTCGGGGAGAAAAAGGGGAGCATAGAGGGAGTTCCAGAAGCCAGCAGCATGAGGAAAGAAGCTATTGGAGTAGAAGACTCTCCGGCATCTGGGGACCTCCACAATGAATGGATGGGACGTAGCTGATTGTCTGGTTGGTCGAGTGTATTTACGTCGAGGGGGCACGAGAGCAGCAAGTTCATCGGAGCACATTCCATTGAAGTACTTGTAAAAAAAGAAGCACAATGTTGCAACATTGCGGCGATGGGACAGGAGTTGGAGCTTGGAGGATAGTGAGGGACCTATTAGATTAGAGACTCTTTTTTGGACCTTGTCTAAAAGGGAGAGACTAGTGTTGCAGCATCACAGTTAAACTACGGCAGATTTGGAGGCGGCACCTTCGATCCCATGAATTTATCAATGTCAGAAGTTCTTGAACTTAAAAAAAAAATCATTATATAAGATTAAAAGTGTTCCACCATTTTTAGCGTTCTCTTTCCAGCTCACCGAACAGCATACTTATACTCATCTGAACATATTTACGTATTATTTTAAGAAAAATAAGTAAATAAAAATAAAAATAAGTAAATAAAAATAAAAATAAGTAAATAAAAATAAAAATAAGTAAATAAAAATAAAAATAAGTAAATAAAAATAAAAATAAGTAAATAAAAATAAAAATAAGTAAATAAAAATAAAAATAAGTAAATAAAAAATAAAAATAAGTAAATAAAAAATAAAAATAAGTAAATAAAAAATAAAAATAAGTAAATAAAAAATAAAAATAAGTAAATAAAAAATAAAAATAAGTAAATAAAAATAAAAATAAAAATAAGTAAATAAGTAAATAAAAATAAGTAAATAAGTAAATAAAAATAAGTAAATAAAAATAAGTAAATAAGTAAATAAAAATAAGTAAATAAAAATAGATCAAGAGATTTGATTTGTTAAGCATTGTATTTGTAGGATTATAGAAATGAGACAAAGTCTATTTCTAATATTTATAACAACTTTATTGGTCGTCTTCGTTAATCTAATATATAAAGTAGAGACGATTTTTCCCCTGTGCCTTCTCGGAGTATAGGAAAATAACCACATGCATCACAGGCTACTAAACTCACCACTATACTACACTTATTCACTCGAGCGTGTTTTAGTAAATTGGTCATTATTTTCTTCTACTTAACACTAAACATTACATTTGGCCCACCATCAACGTCTCTCCGAAAAACCAACTCCATATAGGTGGTAGCAAAAACTTTTCTCCCTAACAATTCTGTACTGTCACTCTACTCATCGACACCGGGAACTAATAAGCACAGTTTAATTTTCACAAAACACCGGTTCTTATTTATTATTTGTCTGGTATTAATTTAACATGCATGGCAATAATCTAGTTTAGGTTAATTGGCCTATTTTCACATGTATTTTTAACCCGGAAGCGTTGCGCAGGCGGTAAGAAAGCAGGTTTCATGATCGCAAGTTTTAGCGTTCGATCCTATTCTACTCTTCCACTTATTTCTTTTTTAATTTAAAACATTCGCCAACACAGTAGACGGGGGAGAAAAAAACAATAGGCCGTATCTTTTTTTATTCGACGTCATGCAATAGATAGTACTTTCTCCCGTGCAACGCCGGGCGACGGGTTCTGCTAGTAGAGAATAAAAGGGAGAACGGAAAGACAAGGGTGTTAGCGAATGAATACGGCCATGAGTATGGACGAAGAGAAAAGGTTAGAAAGTCCACGTGGTGTTAAACAAATGTCCCGCTAGTAGGGAAGAGAAAAGAGTTCATATGTTGTGAAGAGCAAAACGGAGAGTTTATTTACTTCCTCTCCAGGAGGTTAGACACAAGGTCAGGTGTAGAAAGCCAGCACGCTAGGATTAGTGCGCTCTAGCTTATCTAAGAGAGAAAGGAAAGAAAAGGTCAAGCGAGCGGTGAACCGCGTTTTTTTTTTTGTAACCGAAGCAACAAGTGGAATTAATTTTATTTAATTCCGTCACATTTAATTTTAACAGTCCCTATGGAGTCAGGATGAAAACTCTTCCTGATAGACTTCCAAATCCCCTCTTTCAAATTCTAACAAATTCACAGTTTAAAGAAAATTTAGCTTGATCTGTAATGTTCTATGAATCATATTACGAAGATTCAATGTGTTAGCTGTTGAAATCAATATTATATGAACCGTCAGAGTTGCGCTTCTGTGTCATTTTTGCATGTTTTTCAGGTGGTAATGGGATTTTGCTGAATGTTTGGGCTGTTTTGATTAGGGGTGGGATCTAATAATTTTCTTCCGTTATGATTGATTTTTCTTTACCACAAAATGACATGTTTGTAAGCATTTTTCACCTGTTTGGAGCCTGCATTTTTAGCTATACATTAGAAATTCGCTTTTCCACAAACAGACATCAAACTTTCTAATTTCCAAAAAATCTTGAACTCTCATAATTTAGTGGCTAATTATGTTACGAAAATAACTATGGTATGATAGTTTGTGTTTTGCAAAGATCTTTGTGACCAGATTAAAATTTTTTTTAGATATAATTAAAATAAAATTTTAGTTTGGAATAGCTACTAATGAAAAATAAAATTTTGGTTTGAAATAGCTACTAATAAAAATGAAATGTTAGTTTGGAATAGCTACTAATAAAATATAAAATTTTGCTTTGGAATAGCTACTAATGAAAAATAAAATTTTGGTTTGGAATAGCTACTAATAAAAAATAAAATTTTAGTTTGGAATAGCTACTAATGAAAAATAAAATTTTAGTTTGGAATAGCTACTAATGAAAAATAAAATTTTGGTTTAGAATAGCTACTAATAAAAAATAAAATTTTAGTTTGGAATAGTTACTAATAAAAAATAAAATTTTAGTTTGGAATAGCTACTAATGAAAAATAAAATTTTAGTTTGGAATAGCTACTAATGAAAAATAAAATTTTGGTTTAGAATAGCTACTAATAAAAAATAAAATTTTAGTTTGGAATAGCTACTAATAAAAATAAAATTTTAGTTTGGATTAGTTACTAATAAAAATAAAATTTTAGTTTGGAATAGCTACTAATAAAAAATAAAATTTTAGTTTGGAATAGTTACTAATAAAAAATAAAATTTTAGTTTGGAATAGCTACTAATAAAAAATAAAATTTTAGTTTGGAATAGCTACTAATGAAAAATAAAATTTTAGTTTGGAATAGCTACTAATGAAAAATAAAATTTTAGTTTGGAATAGCTACTAATAAAAATAAAATTTTGGTTTGGAATAGCTACTAATAAAAATAAAATTTTAGTTTGGAATAGCTACTAATAAAAATAAAATTTTAGTTTGGAATAGCTACTAATGAAAATAAAATTTTAGTTTGGAATAGCTACTAATAAAAATGAAATTTTAGTTTGGAATAGCTACTAATAAAAATAAAATTTTAGTTTGGAATAGCTACTAATAAAAATAAAATTTTAGTTTGGAATAGCTACTAATAAAAATAAAATTCTACTCTAAGCATAAGTGGAGTTATTCTATGTCAAATCAACAATGGATCAGACCATGATCACATTTTTGGTAAAGGTCAGAAGGTCATAACTTAAGAACCACTCAATCTTGAGAGGTAAAACTGGTGCCATTTAATTCGTATCATGAAGATCCAAGTCTAGTAAATTAAAAAAAAACATGTCGGTTGATGTGTTTTTGCATAAAAAATTTGATGATTTGTCGTGGAATGACACATTTGCAGTTTTTATTTGCATTTCAAGGGGGAACTAATTTCAAGATTTTCTACTTGATATTAGAGCTAATATTTTTATTTTTTTGTTCTCATATTTGGACAGTGTAAACTTTCAGTCTTTGTGCATTTTTCTACTCTACTAGATTTAATCTTGTGCTCACCTCGATAGCAATGCGAGGAAAAAATGCAAACAGTTATGCATAAGTATTTAAGGATTCATGACACCTGCACTGCACCTCATAAACACTAATTATGTTCATATTTTAATGTTTTGTGATGTCTTAAAAGTGGCGAGGTGTAGTGGTTATGGGCAAAGACTGTGGACATTGCGTTCCGGGTTCAAGTTCTGTGTTGACTACTGAATCACTTTCACTAATATCTTTGGGGAAAGGTATGAATCCATGGATTAAATAGTAAGATAGACTAGACTCTGAAGCCTTGGTTGTGCAACTTGTTTAAGAGAAAGAAAACTCAGAAATAATGTAGGGTCCATGAGTAAAGAGTGAGGGTCGCACTGTGTGTCGTCAATCAGGGATTGAACCCAGAGCATTTAACTTACAAGATAGAATCTTTTTTTTTTTTTTTTTTTTTGTGCAATGAAGAGAGTTCCGCTTATACAAGTAAACATTGTTTTGCATAAGCGAATTTTCGTTGATATAAAAAGAGAAAGAATTTTCCTCTCGAGGCAGTGCGAAAATTTGACGCAGCTAATTTGGACCATGTTGAGTATTCAGGAAGAGAGAAAGAAACGTCTCAGACACGAAAAACCTATAAATAAGACCACTCTTTCTCTGCTGATCCATGGGCTCTGTAGTGAGTACGTTGCTTTTCATTTGTGTTTTAGAAGCATTGTCTAGGGAGTTTCGTACGGGTTGTCCAAAAGAGATGCTGTATGCTGATGATTTAGTAGTTGTATGTGAAACAATGGCTGACCTACTTGTCAAGTTAAAGACTTGGAGGAATGCTATGGAAAGTAAAGATCTAGAAGTGAATGTTACCAAGACCAAAGTGATGACCAATGGTTGTAGTGTTGGAAAGAGCCGAGGAAGAGGAAAATTCTCTGTTTGCGGAAAGGGAGTCGGTGCAACTCAATTTTTGTGGTACTTGTAAGCATTGTAAATACAGGTAGGTTGAGAGATGATAACCAATTTTTGTGCAAGAAGTGTAAGACGATGGAGACGAATGAGAACTCAGATGTGGAGAAAGAATAATTTGATGGCAAAGCTATTGAGGTTTTGTTACCTTGGAGATTGACTTGGAGGAATGCTATGGAAAGTAAAGGTCTGGAAGTGAATGTTACCAATTCCAAAGTGATGATCAGTGGTTGTAGTGTTGGAAAGCTCCCTAAAATAAGGAAAGTTCCACTTCTCAGTTTGTGGAAAGGGAGTCGGGTGCAATTCAATTTTTTGTTGTACCTGTAAGTGCAGTGAAATTACAGGTAGGTTAAGAGAGGATAACCTATTTGTGTGCAAGAAGTGTAAGACGATGGAGAGTGATGAGAACTCAGATGTGGAGAAAGTACATCTGGATGGCAAAGATGTTGAGGTTCTCAAGAAGTTTTGTTACTTTGGTGATGCCATTGGAGCACAGAGTGGAGAAGGAGCTAGTGTCATTGCAAGAATTAGGAGTGGATCGAGTAAGTTCAGGAAACCTCTGCCATTACTAACCAGCAGAGCATTACCACAGTCGACCAAGGGAAGAGTCTATCATGCATATGTGCACAGTTTGATGATGTATGCAAGTGAAACCTAGCCAGTGAGGGTTGAGGACATGCCTTGCATGGGAATGATATAATGGATGTGTAATGTAAGTCTTAACGACAGGCTAAGATCTGATGAACTCAGAGGAAGATTAAACCTGAACTGTAGAGGGAGATCTGTGCAGAACAGGAGGCTTCACTGGTATGGCCGTGTTGAAAAAATGGATGTAAGTTCTTGGGTTAGTAGATGTAGAACAGTTGAGGCAGCAGGGTCAGTTGGCAGGAGTAGACCAAGGAAAACATGGTAGGCAGTGATAAGGATGGACCTAAGAGAAAGAGCGATAAAGACCTGGCCAAAGATAGGTTAGTTTGGAAGTCAATTTCTAAAAGCCGTCCAACACATGCCAGCATGTAAAACGAATGTTAAACCGAATATGATGAAGAAGAAAAAGAAATGAAGCTGTTTTCGTTTATTTTTTCTTCAAGCAAAGAAAAGATTTTTTTTCTCCTTCCTCTCCGTTTTTGAATTTCTTATATCTCTAAAAGGCCACTATCCGCCCATGTATGGAGTATTGTTGCCACATCTGGGCTGGTGCATCATCCGCTAGTCTCTCCCTCTTAGACAAAGTCCAGAGAAGAGTCTCTAATCTAATAGGTCATTCACTATCCGCTAAGCTCCAGCCCCTGTCCCATCGCTGAAATGTTGCATCCTTGTGCTTGTTTTACAAGTACTTCAATAGAATGTGCTCCGATGAACTTGCTGCTATGGTGGCCTTTCAATGTAAATATAATCGACAATCAGCTAAGTCCAATCCATTCATTGTGGAGGTTCCCAGAAGCCCAAGAGCCTTCTCTTCCAATAGCTTTATTCCTCGTGCTGCCGGCCTCTGGAACTCCCTCCCTGCTCCTTGCTTCCCCGACTGTACCGACATGCAGAAATTAAAAACTAATGTGAACAAGCATCGCTCTGCACAGCTCCCAACTTAGGATGACCCCCAAAACTTTCACTCTAATTCTCAGTAGCCCCTTACGTCTACAGTGGCAGCTTGCCTTGTTTAGGGTGAACTAAGTTAATAAAAAATTAAAAAAAAAAAAAAAAAAAATAATAAAAAATAAAAAAAATAAAAAAAATAAAAAAATAAAAAAATAAAAAATAAAAAAATAAAAAAAATAAAAAAATAAATACCTATTTTCCGACAGGTCCCTCTTTTTCAGAGGTAAAAGTTATTCGTACAAAGCTCTTGGATACACAATGTTTGATATCAAATAGTTTCTGCACGTCATTTTATTTTAAAAATACCCCCTCCCATCTTAAAAAGTAAAATTGAAAAAAAAAACCCCAAAAAATCAATTGGTTACACGTCTCTTTTTACCACTAACTGGCCAGGAAGTAGATTGTCATATTATGCTAAATTTCTATAGGAAAGTGATCCCCCAAAATCTAAAATGTACGCTTTTTGTTTTAAATTCTTTCTTTGCAGAGATTTTTTTCTCAGGCTGTTTACATGTAATTGCCAAAAATATAGATCTGATTTTTGGGAAAGGGTTGGGGGGGGGGGGAACTATGATGGGTGTGATAGTAAAAAATTGGCAAGCGTGTCGAGTAGGTGAGAGATAAGTTTTATAGAAAAGGTGATATGCTGCATCACCAAAATTCTATATTTTTGTAAAGATTATGACATGCTGAACGTATTGGAGTTCAAATTAATTCAGTATTACGTATGAAAGCTGAAGAAAAACACTTTTTAAATGAGTAAATATTCTAGTATTATCGGCTGATTTCCTAGATGACATTTTTTATCCGATTGACATTAGACATTAAAAAGCGGAAATAAATTTGATGCAAAGAAATCTTTTAGTGACTTATATAAAAATAATTCAAATTAAAATATTTATAAAAATATTTGTTTTAAAACATAAATCTTGTTTTACCAACACAAGTTTGTTTAAAAAACAAAAAAAAACATGAAAAAATTTTAAATCCTTAACTGAAAGAATTAAATAACTGAAACAAATATTTTTATAAATATTTTATTTTTTAAAAATAAATAATAAAAAAAAAAAAATCACTGAAAGACTTGAACTCCAATACGTTCAGCATGTCAGAATCGTTAAAAAATATCTACAAGGTTTGAGCTACTGCATATCACGACGACGACAGTGTTATTTCCTAGTTTAGTCATCTAAATTAGTGGGTTGTTTACCCGTCGCCATTATTGTCACCAAATTTTTTTGTCTTTCTTGCAATCAGTAATTGATATATTTGTGAAATCTGGAACACGTTTTAAGCAAGACAAAAGACTCCGCCCCCCCCCCAAAAAAAAAACGAGAAATGTTAACAAAAATTGCAGCAAATTTAATCAAAACTATGAAACAATGGAAAGATGTTTACATTTATTGTCACCGAGTAATTATTTTTTATTTTGTTTTATTTGCTTAATTTTATTTTCAATCTGTTCTGTTTTGCAGTCAGTGAAAAGGAAATCTTTCTAGACTGAGGCAATTTTTATTTTGTTCCAAACCAGTGGCTCATTTTGGAGAGCGGGATTTTCTCCTCACTGAAAGCCGACCTTTTGTGTAATTTTGAAATTGCACTGTCGGAAGACACATTAAACCTGACTTTATATCGGTAGGATAGTATTCAATGAACTTTAAAGCAAATTCAAAATATCAGTGAAAAAAATGCGTTATTTATCGAACGTCAAAAATGTACATATGTGTGAAGGCGTCAAGCAAATTTCAGAATTTGTGATTCGATCAATGTTTGTTCATTTTTATTCCGCTAACCCATAATGTTTATCGAACGTATAAGCAGCAGGCAGTCAAACTGAAATCTGATATTCCTTGATTCCGTGAAAAGGAGCAATCATTATTTAGCTTTAACATCTAGTGTATTATGCAGACAATAGTAAGAAGGAAAAAATAAAATAATTTCGGTGATTTAATCACAATTCCCTCTATTAAGAAACTTCTTCAGTGAATGTGAGGGCGTGGGAGTAGATATTAGTATATGAGTGAAAATAGCTGCAACTTTGTTTTTGATAGGTTTATTTGGGGAAAATGAACCCATATTTTCTGGAAACTCGTATGAGGGCTTGGACTATGTGGCTGATTGAACAGATTAGCATATGAAGGTATTGGTTCTAAACCTATAATGTCTGAAGGCAGAGGGGGTGGGAATGCACTTTATTATATATAGAAATAATTATTTTGTTCACCCCCACTGATGCATAAGGGGGCTACTGTAATAAAGGTCGGATTTATAGGGGGCAATCTAGGTGGGGAGTTGGGCAGCAAGATGTTTGTTCAGATTACATTTGAATTTCTGCATGTTCGTACGGTTTGGGGAAACAGGGAGCAGTGAGAGAATTCCAAAGGCAGGCGGTATAAGAAAAGAAGCTGTCAGAGTAGAAAATCTTCCGACATCTAGGGACCTGTACAGTGAAGGGGTGGGATTTTGCAGCTAGTTGGGTTTGTTTTCTTGTTTTATGATATCTTAATGTTTTTTAATCTGCTTTAATAATATTCTATCACAGAATATGATCCTTTTTTTGTGATGTCTTAAATGTTTTGTGATGTCTTAATCTCATTTCGATCTTTTTCTTTTTGTTATAGTTATGATAATCACTATGTGAGAGATTTGGAAACATACAGACGGGATGATCCTTTCAGGTAAGCAATATTTCTGTTGTCATATTTCGATTCTTTGTTGAATCAAAAACAAACAAACAAAAAAGTTGGAGAGAAGAAAAGAATTTTCAAAAAACAGCCGAGAACGCACACGTGAAGTCTGTTTGACATTGTGACGTAATCCCCAAATTAGATTTTAATTACACTATGTAAGATATTATTGAGAAAAGATATATATATATTTTTTAAATATTATTTTGTTTCCCAGTTTGAGAGGTAATAGAAAAAAGTAAAGAGATATACCCGAGCGGGTATATATACATTTTTTTTCTTTCTAAAACTTACTTTGTTTGCCGGCTAGATAGACAAAAAGATGAATGTAGAATGGTAGAGCGGGGGTGGGGGGGTAGTGTATGTTTCCATGAGCCTGGCTGTCCCCTTCCCACTTTGAGTCTTAAGAATGTTGCTAGAAAAAGGGATTAGTAATCTCGCTATCTCTGTGGAGGTCACGTGTACTTTGCGACCCGTCTCTCCTACCCCAACCTGACACCCGGTCCAATACCAAAGAAAGAAAAGAAAAGGGGGAAGAAAAAAAAGGAAAGAACTGCTAGACATGAAAAAAAGGGGGAAGAAAAAAGGAAAGAACTGCTAGACATGAAAAAAGGGGGAGAAAAAAGAAAAGAACTGCTAGACATGAAAAAGGGGAAGAAAAAAGGAAAGAACTGCTAGACATGAAAAAAGGGGAAGAAAAAAGGAAAGAACTGCTAGACATAAAAAAAGGGGGAGAAAAAAGAAAAGAACTGCTAGACATGAAAAAGGGGGAGAAAGAAGGAAAGAACTGCTAGACATGAAAAAAGGGAGAAAAAGGAAAGAACTGCTAGACATAAAAAAAAGGGGAGAAAAAGGAAAGAACTGCTAGACATGAAAAAAGGGGGAGAAAAAGGAAAGAACTGCTAGACATAAAAAAAAGGGGAGAAAAAGGAAAGAACTGCTAGACATGAAAAAAGGGGAAGAAAAAAGGAAAGAACTGCTAGACATAAAAAAAGGGGGAGAAAAAAGAAAAGAACTGCTAGACATGAAAAAGGGGGAGAAAGAAGGAAAGAACTGCTAGACATGAAAAAAGGGGGAGAAAAAGGAAAGAACTGCTAGACATAAAAAAAAGGGGAGAAAAAGGAAAGAACTGCTAGACATGAAAAAAGGGGGAGAAAAAGGAAAGAACTGCTAGACATAAAAAAAAGGGGAGAAAAAGGAAAGAACTGCTAGACATGAAAGAAGGGGGAGGAAAAGGAAAGAACTGCTAGACATGAAAAAAGGGGGAGAAAAAAGGAAAGAACTGCTAGACATAAAAAAAGGGGGAGAAAGAAGGAAAGTTCTGCTAGACATGAAAGAAGGGGGAGGAAAAGGAAAGAACTGCTAGACATGAAAAAGATCATTTGCCCAAAGCCCACCAGACCACATCTCTTTGCAAAATCTTTCTCCAGATATACAGACCAATGCAGAAAATTGCATTATTAGTCGCCCTTAACTTTATAGGACGTATTTTCCGTTAATATATATATTTTTATTAATTTTATACGTACATATAAGTAATCCATGGACACGTGTTTCTGGCTCACAGTCGTCATAATGCAATCTTCTGCATTAATCTGTATCACTTAGGAAGTGAACAATCGGAATCGTAGTAACCACTAGCAACACCGATTGAAACAATTTACGTAAAATACACTAAAATATTTAGGTGATAAAAACCGTACAGATTTCTAGGAGATAAAATGCCAAACTATAGACATTAATATTGAAGGTTCGATCCTTGTCTAAGTTAGCCATGTTGATGACGGCTGTGAGCCAGAAACACGTGTCCATGGATTACTTTTATGTACGTATAAAATTAATAAAAATATATATATTAACGAAAAATCCGTCCTATAAAGTTAAGGGCGACTAATAATGCAATCTTCTGCATTGAGCTGTATCACTTAGGAAGTGCACAATCGGAATCGTAGTATACCACTAGCATTACCGATAGAAACAATTACATAAAATATATATATATATATATATATATATATTAGAGGCCTGTCTAAAAAGTATCCGACCTTAGATCAGAAACAATATTTCAAATATGTGACGAGGTTAGGACCCTAATCCCCTTCAAAGTAGGCCCAATGTGGTTGGACACACTTAGCCCACTGATCCGTCCACTACCGGAAACACCTCTGGAAGTCTTCTTTTGGAATGGTGTTCATCTCCGTTGTCGCGTTAGATTCAGCAGGTGTTTAGAGAAGATGTGATGGGTGTAACACAAATTAAGGAGTGGTTCAACCGATTTAAAACTGGCTGCACATCAGCGGAGTGACCAACGTTCTGGCAGGCCCCAAACTGCTCAGAGTGCAGCTGTTGTTGAGAGGGTGCGAAAAAAGAGATAATGTGGAATGCGCCGATGAACACTATTTCAAAAGAAGACTTCCAGAGGTGTTTCCGGCTGTGGATGGATCGGTGGGCTAAGTGTGTGCAAGTGCAAGGGGCCTACTTTGAAGGGGATTAGGGTCCCAACCCTGTCACGTATTTGAAATATTTTTTCTGGCCTAAGATCAGATACTTTTTAGACAGGCCTCGTACATACATATATGATTGGTTAACTATCTCGCCGTGTATATAAAAACACCCGGCCAAACTAACTCCATGCATTTTAGCCTGAAGATTTTTCCCTCGGGGATGAAACGCGGAAGCCCCTATCTAGCTTAATTGCCATAAATATATTTTCAAAGCTTACTACCTAGCTCTACTTACGTATCGAGCACTGTTGAAGTAAATACTGAAAATTGATACATAAAAAATTATATCTCTTTATAAAATTTTATGTGGATACATGAAATAGTAATATATATATATATATATATTCATCATCGGTTATTTTTTTATTAACGTGCAGGTTCAAATCAAATTTATTTGGCAAAAAATAGCAAAGTGCAACAAGCCATGTAAAAGTGCAACAAGCCATGTAAAGAGACAGGTAGAAGATATTTACATCCACATAAATTCTTCATATTTGTCCTTGGCCGCTTTAAACGTGGATATGGTAGTCATCATCACAACCTCCTCTGGTAGATTGTTCTACAGAGCAGAAACGGACAGAGAATTCTGCTTTCTATTGAGCCGATAACGGCGGTACATCTTTTGCAGGTGCCCGCGGACACCAGGACTTAGCGCTGGAGTAAAAAAAAACTCCTCGAAAGGTAGATTTAAATTCCTGTTGATGATGTTGTATGCAAGAATCCAGTCTCCTTGCGTCCGCCGCTGCTCAAGGGAAAATAGATTTAGTCTTTGGAGCCGCTCTTTGTAGGTAAGCGTGTCGAGTCCTGTCACCATTCTGGTTGCCATCATCATTGAGGGGGTATAATCCACACTGGTGGATCCCCGTCCAAGTAGCTGGCTAGCTGCACGCATGACAAATCTCACTACCCCCCCCCCCCACAAGAAGCGCTATCATGAAGATAAGTTGCAGAGAGCTTCTACACGGCTCTGTATGCAAGTTCTCTGCAACAGTTGTTTCCAAGACAACTTAGCACATGTTTATCCCGTTTACATTATAAAAACTGCAATTTCGGCCGATAGATGGTGAAATTATCGTATCCTTTATGCGGGCCGCAAGTGAGCTTGCAGAGGGCCTCATACAGCATACTGTAGGACCGGCGGGACAGTTATAAAAGTAGGGGGCCTCTCCTAAAAAGTGGGGGGGGGGCCCAGTTAAACACATGTATATATAACTTCATTATTGATGACCGTAAAGTGGGGGGGGGGGGGGGGGCCGTCCATGTACTGGCTGCATGCCTGACATCCCTGCAGGAGACTATATTCTTAAGCCTTGCTTTTGGCAAGTACACAATTTCATTCTCAAATTAAAACAACTAGACTAGAATTTAAATTCTATGAATTTTAATTAAAACATGAGGAGCGAGGCAATTATCCCCAGGGGAGGAAGGAAAGCTAGTAGCCCCGAGGACCGGCATTACTTGCATGATAAATAATTTACTCCCAAATTATTGAAGGAAATGCGAGAAAAGTGAACCAACTTGTTCCGTCCCACCCGAGGTGCATTTCTTGTTGATTATGATGTGGAGGGTGTGGTTAGGGTTAGGGTTAGGGACAGGTTCCAGTGGAGGAGTAGTCGCAATCTTAACTCGTTAAAATCAACGTCCAATGTCACATAACCTGTACCGTTTTTTATGACTGGCTGCACCCGGTTATAAACCAAAAATAGCTTTTCATCACCCGACCCAACCCTCCCTTGTTATTTTCCGCCTCCTCCGATGTGACTCGAACAACTGTGGTCAGGTCTACTTTGGTAAACCCTAACCCGTTTTTCAACTTTCATCTTCGCGGTTTTTTATTTGTTTTTATTTTTGTTTTTCGCCTGAATTTAGCCAGGTTTCCATGAATGTAATGTCGTGCGTAGAAACCACGCATCTAACAATACAATCACCTTATGAAACAGTTCTTTCCTCCTCCTCCTCCTCCTCTCTCCTCTTCCTCTCCTCCTCATTCTTCTTCTCTGTCTTCAGATCACATTTCGCCGTTTCGGATTACGCGCTTGTCCGTATTCATTCGTTCTCTGATCCTAAAAAACAAATAATAAATAAATAAATAACTATGGTTATCCGCGGTTCCCAGTTGACCGGTGCTGTCCCCGTTCTTCGGCCTTCTCGCTATAAAAATCATTTATATTACAGGTCTGAAGACCGACTGGAACCCCGCAGAGACGATTTGTATTCCACCTACGGACGTCAAGAAGGTAAGTAATCTTTCTCTTACCCTTTCATATCTTCATCCGTTTCGATAAACAGGGTTTTAACGTAAGAGTCTTATGGCCCCACTTCAAAAATTTAAAAGGATCAACTGTATGTTAGTTCTGTTCTCACTACCTACCTACCTACCTACCTACCTACGTTAACTTAAGAAAAAATTGAAAATTAATAAAATTTATGTTTTTGAACTTTTGAGATGAGGATTGATTATTTGGATTATTCCGGCTACTGTTCCCATCTTGGATGCTTATTCTCACAACGTTTCGGCCGATGTAACCTCCGGTCTTCTTCAGGTGCATCTTGTCAAACTCGGAAATCTCTACAGAATTTTGAATGAAACCCCCTATTTAATTCACGGGGGCAGATTGTTCTCCTTCCGTCAACCATGACCGGGTAGAAGTCTTAAGTAATTCCTAATTATATTCTTAGTATCGCCCGCACTGAGGATTGAACCTTCAACCTTCAGAAGACTTTCACTTAGAACTGATTATTATTCAGCACTTTATCCGTTGCGTTATGGATCCATGTGGCGATGGCTGACGGAATGAAAACAATCTACCTCTGTGGATTAAATAAAGGGTTCCGTTCGAAATTGCGTAGAGATCCCCTTTTTGGAAGCTGGACTGCTCCCCACATTAAAACATCCTCATGTTATACCTCGCTCTTGTGGGGAGAAATGTAAATAGACCTGATGCGTTGCGATATTTTTTTTTCTCTGTAGATTTTCATAAACTCTGACATATCCTATACAACCCTAACGTTCTTCTTAAATAACTAAATATAATTAGGGGTGGGACGTAATGGGTGAACATTTCAGATTACTGCGAGTAGTATTTTTTTGTGTTCATTCATACATAAATAACACTAAACAATCAAACATTTTGAAAATTTTGCAAAATTCAGAAGGTGCAGGCCAAAAATAGCTGTTAGGGCTCCATGGGACTCAAAATCCATCATTTTTCGGTGAAAAAGTGGTTTCATGCGACATTACAGGTCCTAAAACATCCTCAAAAGCTATGAATGGATATAGATGGTTAAATCTGATATAGTACTTTAATTTAGGACCATTTTCAGGCTGTGAAAGGGTTTTCATGAATGTAAAATAGCCAAAAACTAGTGGCCTGCACCTTCTGAATTTTGCAAAATTTTCAAAATGTTTGATTGTTTAGTGTTATTTATGTATAAATGAACACAAAAAATACTACTCGCATGAATCTGAAATTTTCACCCACTACGTCCCACCTCTAATATATAAAACAATCTATTGTGTTCGAATTCCATCAACGCATTCTTTCTCAAATTCCAAAACTTGAGCGAACACAAATTTTGTCACATATTTTTATGGATGACTCTGTTCTTTGAGGAGAAATCGACTCTGAAACTTCTTGGTCTTTCTTTCTTGGAATTCATACATTAGATCCATTGTTCTTTCTGCTTCTCGTAAAGTCAGTTCTCTCTTAATCACTCCAAACACTTTCTCACACCTGAGGCTCTTCTCTATCTCGCCAACTCTACTATCAGACCTTGTATGGAATACTGTTGTCATATTTGCGCTGGTGTCTTTCAATCGTAGGTGTGTCCCTTTTCTTCCTGAGATTCTCATGGATGGCTCTACTCTTGAGGAGAAATCGACTCTGAAACTTCTTGGTCTTTCTCTCTCATCAAAATTTTCTTGGATTTCATACATTAGATCCATTGCTATTTCTGCTTCTCATAAAGTCAGTTCTCTCTATCGCTCCAAACACTTTCTCACACCTGAGGCTATTCTCTATCTCTAGAAATCGATTATCAGACCATGTATGGAGTACTGTTGTCATATTTGGGATGATGAATCTCTGTCCCATTTGAGGGTTTTTGATAAGGTTCAGAGACATATCTGTAATTTTGTTGGCCCCACCCTTTCTTCTTCTCTGCACTCTCTTTCTCACAGAGGTGATGTTGCTAGTCTCAGTCTTTTCTATAAATACTATTATGGCAGGTGTTCTTCAGAATTGTCTGATCTGTTCCCTGTTTCCTTTGTTCCAGCTCGTTTGACTCGTTGGTCTAGTGGTCTTCACCAATTCGCTGTTTTGATATGTCATTGTAATAAAGCTTCCTATTCAAGCAGCTTCTTTCCAAGAACTGCAGGCGTGTGGAACTCTCTTCCTGCTGACTGTTTTCCTCCTGCCTATAGCCTTGGTCTTTTCAAGACTAAGGCCAATAGGCATCTCCTGTCTTTACGATAATCATCTTTCGTTCTTTTTAGCTCTTTATATCAAGTGGCTTCATGTCTTGTCTGGAGCGATTTCCATTAAAAAAAAAGTCTCTTTACTTCTATATTATCGTCATCGTTGTTGTACAGAAGTATTATATTCTTTATTATTCTTATATAGAAATAACAAGACTTATTATTTTACCATCTAATTTACATATGTGCTTGTGGTGTGTACAGACACTATGCAAATGAGATGATCATGCTGAAAAAAAAGAGTCACTCTTTCTTTAAATCCTCACAGAGATATTAAGAAATATTTGAGTTCGGTTGAGCGAAAGATTAGTTATCGACAGGCGAGCAATAAAAATTACAAAATTTAGATCATCATCGGTCTAATGTGTCCGTCCGTTT
Source organism: Sepiola atlantica (assembly GCA_963556195.1). NCBI lineage: Eukaryota > Metazoa > Mollusca > Cephalopoda > Sepiida > Sepiolidae > Sepiola > Sepiola atlantica. Next base: position 6,385,274 of record OY744546.1, read on the forward strand.
TACATGCTGGCATGTGTTGGACGGCTTTAAGAAATTGACTTCCAAAGTAACCTATCTCTGGCCAAGTCTTTATTTATCTTTTTTTCCCTCAGGACCATTTTTATCACTTACTCCAGCATTCTCCTTGGCCTTCCACTGTGAACTGGACCTGCTACCTCAACTGTTCTGCATCTACTAACCAATAACTTTTATCCATTCTTTCAACGTGACCATACCATCAAAGTCTCTTCTTCTGCACACATCTCCCTATACTGTACAGATTTAATCTTCCTCCGAGTTGATCAGAACTAAGCCTGTCTTCAAGACTCACAGTACACATCTATCGTATGATTCTCATATAATTTCTCTCCAGGCAACGCATGTCCTCAACCCTTAAATCTACAATGTATTGAGACTTCAAGGCAGACATAAAGATTCCAAGACACATCTGAAGAAGATCGGAGGTTACATCAGCCGAAACGTTGTGAGAATAACATCCAAGATGAAAACGGTAGTCCGAATAATAAAAATATCAATCCTTATCTCAAAAACTTTGATCCTTCATGACCATTTTTATTAGTCCCCTGATTTATAAAATTGGGGAACCTATGTTTTGAGGCATTTCCGTCCGTTCGTCCGGATTTTTCTCCGCAACCATCCATTGAATTTCTCTGAAATTTTGCACGAAGTTGTAACTTTTGTCAGATTAGAAAGTGACATTCTCCAATTTTTGAAAAAAAATCTGGTTAGCCCCCCAGGGGGTCAAAAGGCCCCAAAATGGCAAAAAATGACATTTTTTGCCCCATAACTTTTCATCCATCCATTCAATTTCTCTGAAACTTGGCCAAAATATGGAGGCAATTGTTCCTAATAGAAAATAAGTATCGCTGACCTTGGAAAAAATCTGGTTCGTGCCCCAGGGGGTCAAAAGCCCCCAAAATGGCAAAAAATGACCCTTTTCTCCCATAACGTTTGATCCATTCATTCAATTTTTCTGAAACTTGGCCAAAATGTAGAGGCAATTGTTCTGGATATAAAATGAGCATCCTTGATCTCAGAAAAATTCTGGTTCGCGCCCCCAGGGGGTACAATGGGGGTCAAAAATGCCCCAAATTGCCCAAATTTATTGCATTTTACACTCGCCACATCGAGTCACATACAGAGGGGGACCACGCGCGCTCGGCTTGTTTTATTTTATTTATTTATTTTTTTATTTATTTATTTATTGTGTGTGTGTGTGTGTGTGTGTGTGTGTGTGTGTGTGTGGATACATTTTCTTTTTAATGATTTTGAAAAACAAATTTTTATAATGAAATTGTCATAAATTACAAAGTAATAACAGCATAATCATGTTGATCATCAAAGTTAAGCGTCATTGAGTCTGGCCAGCACCAGATGGGTGACCATTTGGGGATACTAGGTATGTATATGGGAGGATGGCGAAACCTCTCTGCAAAAAATAAAATTCAGCCCTGAAGATGTCTTTCATGAGTACTTCAGTATAACATGTAACATTTTTCTACTAAAACTTCTAAATGCTTTTTCTTGGACATTATTATTGTTTTTTTTCTGGGTACAAATCAGACTGTTCCTGAATCCTGTTCTGAAGAAAAACTCTGTTGCAGACAAATTTTGTTTTTTTTGTATAACTTAAAATAAACATTGTCTGGAAACAGCTGGAAACCATTGTATGTACTCTTTATTTGGAATATGATTTGAAAATAATTTAATCTTATATATATTTAGCTCTATCTCACTATGCAATAAAATATCGAGCTATTATGGTCTTTGCAACTTTATATATATATATATATATATATATATATATATATATATATATATATATACACGTGTGTGTTATAATATAAAAACAATTCTTTTTATATAGTTCCGATCGATTCTCACGGAAATCCAAAGGAAAATGAAGCTAAATATGCAAACCATTTAAATAATTATTTAAAAATTATAGAATTTCTTTGGAAGTCATTTCGTGGTGCCTTTCCTGACGCCTACCCAGTGAGGTGATGGGGACCAGTGCTTTTCTTGAGAAACCATATGTAGGTGATTGCCTACCAAAGTTAGAAAGCGCTTGACTTGCCCTTCACCCACAGTTCAACTTCTGTTGGGAATTCCAAACTCCTTGGTTGAGGCGGAGATACACAACCAGCTTACTTGCAATAAGTACAGTTTTGAGTCACTGTTAATTTCAGAATTAGTCACCCCTAAAAAATTAATATGAAGTAGTAATCAAGCCGTTTGTTTCCTTGGTATGATTGACTCTCAGCCACCACCTTCTAGCGGCTACAAGTTACAGAGGAGGGGGGGGGGTGACTTTCTTTTGTTAGGGCATGTCGTAATGGACCCCAAAATATCAAAATCAACAAATATTATTTATTCTTGTGTACATATGTTTCAGAAATTTATTGTCCAGAATCACATCTTCAGCACAAAAATTCTTTATCAATTTGTTACAAGCTAAAGTAAGATCACAAAACCATAACACAAAAATCCAGAAACACTTATTTTTCCTTTCTTTTCATTTTTTCCCTTTGATGGCAGGCTAAAATTCGAAAGTCAAATGTATATGTTTAAAAAAAAAAAAAAAAAAAAAAAAAAAAAAATTTAATTAAAAAAAAATTAAAAAGAATTTTTTTTTAATTTAAAAAAAATGAAAAAATTTTTTTTTTTAATTAAAAAAAAAAAAAAAAAAAAAAAGAAAAAAGGTGGATTCACTCCTCAAAGACGGTGGATAGTGCAAGTTTCTAAAAAAAAGTTCTATCAATATTTTAATAAATGATGCTTAATTTCTTGTGAAAAATTAATAACTTGAACAGTAAATAATGTTCAACTTTAAAATACCTATGGACACAGAAAGAACATGCTCCGATGAACTGGTTACTCTGGTGCCCCCTCGATGTAAATTCACTAAGCCCAACTCGACAATCAGCTAAATCCCATCCATTCACTGTGGAGGTCCCCAGATGCCGGAGAGCTTTCTACTCCAATAGCTTCTTTCCTCGTGCTGCTGCCCCCTGTAACTCCCTCCCTGCCCCCTGTTTCCCCGACATGCAGAAATTTAAAACTAATGTAAACAGACATCTCGCTGCACAGCTCCCAATTTAGGTTGACAAACCTTCTTCCTCAGTAGCATCTTACATCTACAGTGGTGGCCTGCCTTGTTTGGGGTGAACTATGTTAAAAAAAGAAAATATTGCAGGGAGTTAATTATTTATGCATTAGTTTTCGAAAATAACCGTCATTAAATGATAACAGAATAAAGGATACTTTTTTTGTTAGAGGGGGGGGGGGGAGTGATTTATTGGTGCTTGTTCACTGTTTCGGCCAGACGGAAATATTATTTATGTGTGAAAATAATATTATGTACTTACTCACTGGTATTTTATTGTTCAATGTTGAAAAAAAATTAGGAAAAATTATCCAGTAGAACTTTAATTACAAATATTTTTACATTTTCCTTATCGTACAAGTCACTTCGATGACTATGCCTCCAGAAGTCAAGGGCAGATAATTTGCAAGGGCAGGTAATACTCATTTAAAAAACAAAACAAAAAACTAAAAAACAAGTACATTGATAAAAAAAAACATAATTTATTGTAATGAGTATATTTAATGTGAAAGTAAATAAAATTAAAGTAATTAAATTGAAACTGGGTATCTTTCCGCAATTTCGTGGAAGAGACCGCCTAGCTTGTTGATTATCTTCCCTTGACTTCTGTCCAACGGTAGCAAATGGAGGCATAGTCATCAAAGTGACTTGTACGATACGGAAAATGTAAAAATATTTGTAATTAAAGTTCTACTGAATAATTTTTCCTAATTCTTTCAACATTGAACAATAAAATACCAGTGAGTAAGTACATAATATTGTTTTCACACATGAATAATTTTTCCGTCTGGCCGAAACACTGAACATGCACCGATTTATTTTCTAATACATGAATTAAGAAGTTTAATTAGAGTTACCTCCCTGTAACTGGTCGGCTCAGTTTATATGAAAATTGAATTCGATTAGTACATTTTGGCATACGTTTGGCGTTGAATTATCTCCCCTGATTGGAGAGTTCCACTATTGTTTACTCTTGTTACGTCTGCATTAAAAAAGTTGAGCAAACGAACTTTTTTAATTAGTAACTTCAAACTGCTATTTTTCGCTTTGACCAACACAAAAGTGTAGCCAAATAATATTTTTATGAATAAAAATGTTATACGAAATAAACAGCTCTATTATTGAGTTATTTTATATAAACGCAGTAAGGATTCACTAGTGATGTAAACCTACCCGGATTACTAATATATAATAATGATAATGATGATGATAATGATAATGATGATGATAATAATAATAATAATTGCATGATAATAATAATAATAATAATAATAATAATAATCCAGGTAAAACATCCACAGGGTAGTAATCCAAAGAATTTCAACCGGGTTTATAAAAAGTGCTCGATATCAAATAGCTTTTATATATGATTATTTTTATTTACAGACATGTACAAAATCTGCAACACTGACATGTCGATGTTATCGATCAACAGCTATTATAAACTGAGATCTCATCGGGTAGAGTTAAAATCCAATCTTAACCTTAGATCATATTTGGAAAGAAGGGTTCTTTTCAAATATGATCTAAGGTTAAGAACGGATTCTAACTCTGCCTGACGAGATCCCAGTTTATAGTAACTGTTGATCGATAACATCGACATGCCAGTGTTGCAGATTTTGTACATGTCTGTGTAAATAAAAATAATCATATGTATATAATATTTGTAAATAAATATTAAATTATTAATACCTACAGACGCTAGCGTTTCAAGCTTATTGCTCTCATCAGGAAAGTAACAATTTCAGACAGTCGGGAGGCGCAAGCCCGGTTCAGAGTCAGCCTAGAATCTGCAAGCAGTCGCCATATCCACTCGGCCACCGGAAACTGTCACATAATTACAGGAAATTAAGATCTATATGTATCTAGAAGCGGGCACAGATAGAAGACTAGTCGAGAGGGTCTGACGAACGTATTCGGAACTTTACATTAGAGCTTTTTGACAGATTATTTTTAATGTATATATATATATATATAAATAAATGTTTTGAGGGACAAAACTTTTAAATGCATTTAAAAAGGATGCGCTGAAATCTCTCAAAGACCCTTTGATTAAATCATTTTTTTTTTTTATTCATTTAAAAATGCCTCGTCATAAAAACAATTTTTTATATAGTTCCTTGGCCTTTTGGCTAAGATCAAAGTGTAGTATCTATTCTCAGCATCACTGCGACATAAGACGTAAATTTAAAAGCAATAAAAATATAATACGAGGTGTAATTAACTGGAGAGAGGAAGGGGAGAGAGAATATATTATATAAATGAATAAATGCAAAAGTTTTTTATTTTATTTATCACTCCTATATTATCATTAAAACGGCTAACTTATTTAAATCAATAATACAACAAAGAACTTTAGAATACTCATCTATATATATATATATATATATATATAGGGTGGCCCAAAAGTAGGTTTACAGTTATTAAACTATTTTTTTTCTTTTTTTGGGGTGTTGTTAAGAACAAGGTTTATGAGAAGAAACCAAAAACAATAAATGATTTAAAAGATTACATTCATGTCGCATTCACAGAAATTGATGAAGATCGGAACTTGTGTCGCACTGTGTGTCAGAGTGTCCTGGAGAGATTTAAAGAATGTTGCAATGTTGAAGGAGGACATTTTGAGCATCTGAGAGATTAAATTATTTGCTTTTATGTTAACAGGTATAATGAATTTCCTGCTGTTCTGGTGTAGAATTTCAAATAAATATTTAACCTATTTAAAGTTTTTCGAATAACCTAGTTAAAAAACTTCAAATATTAAATGATAACTGTAAACCTGCTTTTGGGCCGCCGTGTATATATATATATATATATATATATATATATAATATATATATGTATGCATTTAAAAAGGATGCGCGGAAATCTCTCAAAGGCCCTTTCGACTATCATCTCGTCAGGAGAAAATCGATAGTTTTTAATCAATAATATCGTCGAAAGAAAAAGCAAACGGGGAATTGAATGTGCCAAAATAAACGATGGAGCGATTAAAAGAAGTGAATTTAATGATTTCGTTTAAAAAAAACGATTAAAAGGCACTACGTTAGGGGGAAAAAAAAAAGAAGGGAGTGGGTTCAAAGTTCCCCAAAGTTCGCTAAATCTCTTTGGAGAACTTTGAACCCCCTCCCTCCTTTCTTGCACTGGCGCTTCAAATGAATGTCTCTTTTTTAATCTTTCAAACACTGCTCTTATTTTAATTTAAAGGAGCTTCTAATATTATTATTATTATATTTTTAACATTTTACCTACATACATAATTTTAAAAACACCCGATCGGCAGAGAAGGACGTTTTTTTTTGTTTTGTTTTTTTACTCGCGACCATCGCACGAGTATATTTCAAAAGGATTTTTTATTTTGATTAATTCAACAGAAGCGTTGTTTTCCTTCTTTCGCCAGGTAAAAAAAAAAAAAATATTTAACGACATTTCGGGCACGTCTACTTCACTTATGTGTCACTATTTTGTTCATACAAGTGGAATTCTTGTTTTATACTTCACCAACAACATCTTGATAAGCAACTCACTGGTAATGTATGACATTTGTACATGCTTAAGTGGAAACGACATCAGCCCTAGTTAGATGGGAACGGTAAAGGTCTTGGACTGCCAAAAGTGTTCAAGTTGGTAAAGGATAGGCATCCAGCCGTAAAATTGCCTTAAATACAATGTCTAGTCGAAATACAGCAGGAAAAAAGAAAGGCAGTGCCAGTAGCACTAATGCTGCTGGTAATGTCTTGGGCATCGTAGATCCCAGGATGCGTGGATCTTCAGGGCCTATGGATTCCATCAAGCCTTGCCAAAGACAGGAGTGGAGAGGAAGACTTAGATTTCGAGACTAGACAATCAGGCCCCACCCTCATCAGAGGATTAATTGTGGCCTGATTCAACAAATAAACCGGTTGATGATGATGATGATGATACGACGTCGTGTTAAGCTTATGGCTCTCATCAGCACAGGGAAGTAACAATCTCGGACGGTCACAGGGTGCAAACCCGGTTTACAGAGACACCTTGAATCTGTAAGCGTTCGCTTTTATCCTATAGGTCACTGGAGATTGTCACGTGATAAGGGAAAATTGAGTTATATTTATACTGAAAGCGGCGAGTATAAATATAAAGACATTCGATAGGATTCGTGTGTGTGTGTGTGTATAAAAGGATTCACTGGATTTTTACCCTGTGGATGTAAACATATCTGGATTACTTTTTTTTTTCCCAAATAATAATTTGTTTTCAACAATTTGTTTAATTATTAACAAATAACAAATCCAAACTGTTTTTTATAATTGCAAACTTTTATTTTTGAAAATACTTTTTAATAACTGATCAAATCAAACTTCTTTTTATAATTTGAATGTTTTTCATTTTTATTTCGAAAACATTTTTTAAATAGTTTAATTATTAACCAAATATATTACAAAGTTTGTTACTTTGAAATATATTTGGTTAATAATTAAACTATTTAAAATATATTACAAAGTTTGTTACTTTGAAATACATTTGGTTAATTAAACTATTTTAAAATATTACAAAGTTTGTTACTTTGAAATACATTTGGTTAATTAAACTATTTTAAAATACTACAAAGTTTGTTACTTTGTAATATAATTATATTAGGTTAATAATTAAACCATTAAAAAAATATTTTCGAAAATAAATTCAAACTGTTTTTTATAAATGATAAAAATAAAAACTCTGCCAAAAGCTATGTGGCCTAAAATAATTGGGGACCTTTTTTGGATCAACACTGTTTCGCAACTTCGAACCTCAGACACGGCGGCCATGATAAAGTGGATACTTTCTATTTGACCTAATCAGGTAAAAATATATTACACTATTAGAAAAAAAATCTGTGTGGTTAATTTAGTTTTTTAAAAATCGTTCTTAATAAATTTCCTGTGTAAAGGAGAGATTTTTTTAAATTGGTCACCACTTATCAAGGCCTATAGGCCACTCGAGGATAAGGGTTAATGAGATTGTCAGTATGACGATGAACAATATTATGAGAGGATTTAAATGGATGAAATTGGCAGAATTTGATTATTTAAAGAAACAGCTTGACAACTATTTAACATTAGACTTTAAAATAGCCATGTTGTAGTCAGCTTGGAAGCAGTCCCATGATATTGTGTTCTAAAGATTGGAAGTTCTAGGAAAAAAAACTTTGTTCATGGAAGTTCCATTTGGTTTTAGGTACACAGAAGGAGAAAGGAAAATTCTTTGCAGCGGTTGTAACTAGACGAGTTCTTGCTGTGAATGTTTTACAGACGGGGATGAAAGATTGGAGCTTAATCGAGGATCTCACCATGAAAATAATTATAGAGTAGAGAAAGACTAACAACGTCTCTTCTGTGAGAAAGAGGCTGTAGTAAGGAGAAAGGAACATCGTCCACTAGATTTCGAAGTCGGTTTTATACTTTGTCAAGGCAGGAAAGGGCGCTCTGAGCAGTACCTCTCCAGATGTGGCAACAGTACCTCCCCATCTGAGGACGTATTTAGCTAGTTTATGTCATAGTCATTTTTATTGCAGCATTTTTCATGCGAGTGGCCAAATTCAAAAGGTCATAATTTTTTTCCCGAAAAAGGTTTTTCATTTACTTTATTTGTGCATTGTTTCATGTATAACACCTAGTTTTTAAATCTGTATAATTCAACCATGTTTGATAACATCAAATTTTTATTTTTTTCCATCACCTGACACGGTGCAAGAATTGAATTCATGTTTTTTTTTTTTTTATTTACTATCTATTAATTGAATAAATTTTAAATAAAGAAATATTAATTTCGGAATTTCGAACGGAACCCTTTATTTAATCCACGGAGATAGCATGCTCTCGTTCTGTCAGCCATGACTGGGAGAAGTTTGAAATTCTGTCCAGATTCCCGAGTTCGACAGAAATATTCCAGAGTTCGGAAAGATACACCTGAAGAATGCCGGAGGTTACAGCAGCCGAAACGTTGTGAGAATAAAAAATAACACTCAAGATGAGAACAGTAGTCCGAATAATCAAAATTACACAAACTATCAATCCTCATCTCAAAAATTCGGAAACATAGTATCATCATATCTTAATCTTCGTAAGGGGACATAAAAGTGGTGCAAAACTGTTTTGTTTGGGGAATTCATTTTACCCGTCCTGTACTCTTTAGATAGTTATATAAATTGTGAGTTATTACTTATTATTTTTTTTTTTATTGTAATCGATTTTTTTCTTTTCTTTCTTTTTCTGATGAAATAATTTCTGTTTTATTGAGTGTAATTCTGTCCCTCCCGCACTCAAGAAAAACTCATCAATTTGTGGCCAAACAACTTTTTGTTTGTTTCTTTGTCAATCTATGATTTTACTGTGTGTAAAAATAACTTCCATCGTTTCAATGATTTTTTTTCTTCTCTTTTTTTAAATTTTTTACAAAAGAAAAAAAGTAAAAAATAAATTCTTTTTAATTTTAAAAAAACAACAAAAAAATGTAAAAAAAATTATTCAGGAAAGTGGTTTACACTTTAAATTATTTTCAATTAATTTTCTTTTCATTTATTTTTATCGATTTTCATTTTAAATTTGTATGGATTTTTATTTTTATTTTATTTTTATTTTTTTAATTTTAAATCAAAATTTTAAATAATTTTTTTTTTTAAATAGAATAAAATTCTATTAAAAAAAAAATAATTATTTAAAATTTTGATTTAAAATTTTTGATTAAAAATTTTTAAATTGTATGAATTTTTATAACTATTTATAACAATTTATAAAACTATTAAAAGAAAAATGAATTACTTAAAATTTATTTAAAATGTTTATTTAAAAATAAAATTATTTTAATTTAAATAAGATTTCTATTTTTTCAATGTTTTTCGTTTCTTTTGCTTTTTTAAAAAAATGAATTATTCATGAGCAGGCAGCTCCAGCATTGTTTGAGAATAAAGTAGGATTCTTCTGCACTCTTTCTACCAAACCCGAACCCCATATTCCATTTTATTTTTAATTCCTATAATAAACACATCTTTGCTGTTTATGAACGCTCGGCGCAAAATGAAGACCCCACAATATTATTGTAAAACTTAATACATAATAAATACAACCATTGGATTCTTCATAAAAGTTTAATCAAAAAGATGGTTATAGGGCTTTGGTTTTCATTTGCATCCTAAGACAGATCCCATATTTATATCATAGACTAGACCATTCGAGCCTAGAGCTGTATGTCATGTATATATATATATATATATATATAGTCTGTCTAGTGTGTGTGTATATATATATATATATATATATATATATAGTTTGTCTAGTGTATATATATATATATATAGTTTGTCTAGTGTATATATATATATATAGTTTGTCTAGTGTATATATATATATATATATAGTTTGTCTAGTGTATATATATATATATATATATAGTTTGTCTAGTGTATATATATATATATATATATATAGTTTGTCTAGTGTATATATATATATATATATATATAGTTTGTCTAGTGTATATATATATATATATATAGTTTGTCTAGTGTATATATATATATATATATATAGTTTGTCTAGTGTATATATATATATATATATATATATAGTTTGTCTAGTGTATATATATATATATATATATATATATATAGTTTGTCTAGTGTATATATATATATATATAGTTTGTCTAGTGTATATATATATATATATATATATATAGTTTGTCTAGTGTATATATATATATATATATATATAGTTTGTCTAGTGTATATATATATATATATATATATATATATATATATATATATATATATATAGTTTGTCTAGTGTATATATATATATATATATATATATAGTTTGTCTAGTGTATATATATATATATATATATAGTTTGTCTAGTGTATATATATATATATATATATATAGTTTGTCTAGTGTATATATATATATATATATATAGTTTGTCTAGTGTATATATATATATATATATATATAGTTTGTCTAGTGTATATATATATATATATATATAGTTTGTCTAGTGTATATATATATATATAGTTTGTCTAGTGTATATATATATATATATATATAGTTTTTCTAGTGTATATATATATATATATATAGTTTGTCTAGTGTATATATATATATATATATATAGTTTGTCTAGTGTATATATATATATATATATATAGTTTGTCTAGTGTATATATATATATATAGTTTGTCTAGTGTATATATATATATATATATATAGTTTTTCTAGTGTATATATATATATATATATAGTTTGTCTAGTGTATATATATATATATATATATATAGTTTGTCTAGTGTATATATATATATATATAGTTTGTCTAGTGTATATATATATATATAGTTTGTCTAGTGTATATATATATATATATATATATATATAGTTTGTCTAGTGTGTATATATATATATATAGTTTGTCTAGTGTGTATATATATATATATATAGTTTGTCTAGTGTATGTATATATATATATATATATAGTTTGTCTAGTGTGTGTATATATATATATATATATATATAGTTTTTCTAGTGTGTATATATATATATATATATATATATATATATAGTTTTTCTAGTGTATATATATATATATATATATATAGTTTTTCTAGTGTATATATATATATATATAGTTTGTCTAGTGTATATATATATATATATATATAGTTTGTCTAGTGTATATATATATATATATATATATATAGTTTGTCTAGTGTATATATATATATATATATATATATAGTTTGTCTAGTGTATATATATATATATATATATATATAGTTTGTCTAGTGTATATATATATATATATATATATATAGTTTGTCTAGTGTATATATATATATATATATATATATAGTTTGTCTAGTGTATATATATATATGTGTGTGTATATATATATATATAGTCTGTCTAGTGTGTGTGTGTATATATATAAATATCATCAAGACGAATTTCAACTTGACTGCGATAGATATGTCTCAGTCAGGGAGAAAAAAGAAGAGAAAAAAATATGCTTATACTTCTGACAAAGGTGTTTATTACCGAAAGTACTCAAGTTTAAAAAAAAAAAAAAAGAAAAGTTTTTAAAGTAAATAAATAATTTATTTAAAAAAAACAAATAATCTGCGTTGTCCGGGTTTTCAAAATATTAAAAAAAAACATTCTCCTTATTATTGCCATTTCAGCAACGTTTCCAATGTGACTTTTCAAACTATATATATATATATATATATAGTTTGTCTAGTGTATATATATATATATATATATATATATATATATGCAAACATTGTTAAAAATAACAGAATTCATCTGTTTAATTATACCTTTTTTATTTTTCACTTTTTCTGATGGTCTTTTTTGTATTAAAATTAATAAATGTTTTCGATTCATCTTCGAATTATCCTTAGATGTCAAAAGCAAATTAACACCTGAGGATGATTCGACGAAGAATCGAAAACGTTCGTGAAACCTATGGAATATTTATTAATTTTTAAAATTTTAATACAAAAAGACCATCTGAAAAAAAAAAGGTATAAATAAACAGACGAATTTTGTTATTTTTAACAATGTTTGTATAAATAAGAAAATGCTGCCTAAACACACACACACACACACACACACACACACACACACACACACACACACTTATATATTAAGTAGTTTTTAACGCCAATACGTAGTTAAAACAAAATAAATCGTTTTGGATTATTGAAATAATTTCCAACGCTATTGATAATGTTTACCCATTCATTAATTTATTTATTTTAGTGATTGCTTTGAAACATGACGTAAATCATAAATCTATGACATCACGTCAAATTTTTTTATGGTAATGTTTTAAGCTCTATTTATAAGAAAATTGAAATAGCTCAGTTTGTGGAACATCAGACTGACGATCTCAAGGATTCGGTTTCCCGTCATGGCGTCCGCGTGATTTGTTGGGAATTTAGTATTTAGTATTAATGCAGTATTTTCCATTTCTAAAAAGAAGTTGAGATATTTCTTTAAAAAATGTAATTGACGCACTCACGCGTGCACCCCTTTTGGCCTCTATATTATGAGTGGATATGAATTCTAATTTTTTTTTATTTCTGAAAAAATATATTTAAAGGTTTTTTTTTTTTTTTTTAATGTAGTTTTCATTATTAAAAACGAATTTATTTTTATTATCATTTTGTTAAATATTACATCCGATAGTCTCGTGCTACCAGATCAGGCTGTCTGAAGATACCGGCTTCCTGACTTAAAATGCACCAAACATTGATGTTATTGTTTTTTTCCCTTTCCTTTTGCAAAACACATTCATGTTCTGGAAAGTTAAAAACAAAGACAACAATTTTCTTCTACAAAACAATAAAACCAAACCCCATGAATGAAATATAAAAACCAAACCCCATGAATAAAATATAAAAACCAAACCCCATGAATAAAATATAAAAACCAAACCCCATGAATAAAATATAAAAACCAAACCCCATGAATAAAATATAAAAACCAAACCCCATGAATAAAATATAAAAACCAAACCCCATGAATAAAATATAAAAACCAAACCCCATGAATAAAATATAAAAACCAAACCCCATGAATAAAATATAAAAACCAAACCCCATGAATAAAATATAAAAACTAAACCCCATGAATAAAATATAAAAACCAAACCCCATGAATAAAATATAAAAACCAAACCCCATGAATAAAATATAAAAACCAAACCCCATGAATAAAATATAAAAACCAAACCCCATGAATAAAATATAAAAACCAAACCCCATGAATAAAATATAAAAACCAAACCCCATGAATAAAATATAAAAACCAAACCCCATGAATAAAATATAAAAACCAAACCCCATGAATAAAATATAAAAACCAAACACCATTAATAAAATATAAAAACCAAACACCATGAATAAATATTTGAAGATATAAATGTTTTTTTCTTTTTAAAAAAAATTTTTTTTCCAAAAAACTCAATTAGTCTTTCCGGAGATTCACCGAGCTGCCAGAGATTATAGAAATTCATTTTTTGTTATTGAACGCGATTAATTTCTTCAAAAAAGTTATCGGCTGCTTGCTTGGAACCTGATTGTCTAATGTCTGCTGCAACCGGATTGGTTAATAGTTTCGTCAACTCTCGGGCGTTTCCGAGACCTGCCCGAACGTTGACGACGCGAAGTCACGGAAACACGGTGCGTCCTCTATAAGAGTACCAAAATCTGTCTTAGTTTTCGCTTTTTTTATTTATGATTTCAAAAAGTTTTCAAACAATATTAAAAAGGAAAGTAATAAAAATTCTATGCGCAATTAACATAGTTACTAAAACATCATTAGTAATCGTTTTTATCACTAGTAGTAGTTGTAGTAGTATGAAAATATATTTATGGCAAGTAAACTGCACATAAACGTGTTTCATTCCCAGGGGAAATAATCAGGCTGGATTGTATATTTAATATTATATATCTTACTAGTGCTTACTCTAGCTACTAACCAATCAGATTCGTTGCATTTATTGCCCCCTCTTTACCTATTTATTTCCATCAGCCAATGGGTGTCACTCCTTTTGTATGTGAGGGATTTTGGTGCTCCCCACTTTTGACTTTACATGTGGGAACTAAAACAAGTTATCTGTCACATTTTTTTCTTCTGTTACTTAATATTTATGGATACTAGAAAAAATATGCTCCCTCTGGTAGGAGGTAAAGCCTAGGAGGATAGTATCATGATGAACGAATATATACTACACTATTCCCTCCCCCCAAAAGGGGGATACTAACACTACTCCTCCCCTGAATTTAGCATTGGAAATTAAAATCATGTAATTAAAAAAAAAATTTTTTTAAACGTAGTTCACCCCAAACAAGGCAGACCGCCACTGTAGACGTAAGGGGCTACTGAGAAAAAAGAAAAGGGGAGAAGGTTGGGGGGAGGGGTCAACCTAAACTGGGATCTGCGCAGCGAGATGTCTGTTTACATTAATTTTAAATTTCTGCATGTCAGTACTATCGGGGAAACAGGGGGCAGGGAGGGAGTTCCAAGGGCCGGCAGCATGAGGAAAGAAGCTATTTGAGTAGAAAGCTCTCCGACATCTGGGGATCTCTACAGTGAATGGATGGGATTTAGTTGATTGTCGAGTTGGTCTAGTGAATTTACGTCGAGGGGGCACCAGAGTAGCCAGTTCATCGAAGCATAATCCATTGAAGTATTTGTAAAACAAGCACAAGGATGCTACATTGCGGCAATGGGACAGGGACGGGAGCTTGGTTGATGAGGTACCTATTAGGTTGGCGACTCTTTTTTTGGACTTTGTCAAGGAGGGAGAGAGTAGTAGATGATGCACCAGCCCAGATTTTGATCAAAATTGGAATAAGGATTCTAGACATAAGGTTCAGTATCATTACATCTTGATTTTGATCTTCGTGAGGGGGATATAAAAGTGGTGAAAAACTATTATGTTCGGGGAATTATTTTTACCTGTCCTGGGACGGGTATTCTTCTAGTCTTATGTATTTATGTCTACATACTCCCCTCCCTCTCTATCTCTCTTTCTCTAGTTTGAATATCTTGGTCTTCCTGTCCTCCCTTCCTTCCTTCCCTTCCTTCTTTCCTTCTTTCCCTTCCTTCTTTCCCTTCCTTCTCTCAGTCCCTGTCCCCATCCCATGTACTCTTCTTGAAGGTCACGGGAAGAAGTCCTTTTTTAATGGTCAATCCTAATTGTCGCTTTCAGCCAATTATTTTCCCGCTTTTATTTTTTTTGCAATTCCTTTTTTCTGTCTTTGGCCTTTAAATCAAACTTCTTGAATCCGACTTTGAAATAAAAATAATTGAACCCCCCCCCCCCCCAAAAAAAACGAACAAAAATACAATTAACAATTTGCAAAGTTCATGTAATTTTTATCTGTCTGAATAGACATCCCCCTACAGCAGGGGTCGCAAACATACATACCATTGGCCACATGAAGCTATTGATTGTCTTTCTGTAGCACACAGGAAAACATTTGCGTTCAATATATTCCAATTTAAATGTCTAATATATAAGATTATCCTGCCAACTTTTGTCATCGGTAGCTTAAAACCTAAAAAGTCTGTATTTTATTCTGATTTGTGTGGGTTGAGGACATGTGTTGCATGGAGAGAAATTATATTTAGAATGATACGATGGATGTGTACTTGTAGTCTTAAAGACAGCTTCAATCTAATAACTTCAGAGGAAGATTAAATCTGGTCAGTATAGGGAAATGTGTGCAGAACAGGAGACTTTGATGGTTTGGTCACATTGAAAGAATTGAGTTCTTGGATCAGTAGATGTATAACAGTTAAGGTAGCAGGTCCAGTTCACAGGGGAAGGCCAAGGAAAACATGGGAGGAAGTGATTACAATGGACTTGAGAAACTGGGATAAATAAAGACATAGGCAGAGATAGGTTGGTTTTGAAATCAATTTTTTAAAGCTGTCCAACACATGCCAGCATGTAAAACGAACGTTAAATCGGATATGATTATGATTTGTCAGTTTGTCTTACTGATCGGTGCAGCAAGCTGTTAAGAACATTCATTCACTTTATTTCCTTTAAGATAATACTTTATCCAGCTCGGCTTTTCCTTTTGGTGTGCAATTATCTTAAAAAAAACAAAAAAAAAAAACAAGTGTTGTATGGAACTCTTGTCTAGCGAAAACAATTCCCATAAATACTTGATTCAAATTGGTTAATTTTTACAAAATTTTTAATTTCAATTGTTTATCGAAATTGAACTTCAACCAATCAGAAAGAGTTGTTCTGGGAGCCGGGCACTGTTTAGGCAGCAGCTATATAAGCGAGAACCCAACACTAGAGACACGCATGAACTCACTCACACACAAGTTCACATGTATATAGAGTGAACAAAAGGTAAACATGCATATGCACAATCTGGCCGGATCTAGAGAACTTACACATTGCCATACACAATCATCACACGGCAACAGCCGAAATAAACATGTTTGCTTAATTTTTTTATAGAGACAAAACAACAGTTTCTTCATCTAGAATGTAAATCGACACTTAACTCTTTACTTTTGGTTGTTCTAACAAATCGTAAATAAAATTGGTCACGAACAATTTATTTATATTCCAAACAACAAGCTCCATGGTTTCCCGTCTCGAAGACCCCCTCCCCCACATTGCGTCTTTTCTATCCTTTCCTGTCATGCTTCTTTGTTCTGTTGGAAGGATCTTTCTAGGATGGTCATTGGGTCTTTTGTTACGACCCTCTTGATGGCACCCATGCCTTCAAAACGTATCATTTTCGGGATGGAAAAGAAAAAAGTCACACGAAGCAAGTGTAGGTGAATATGTGGAACACTGTCCCAGCAACAACAGCAGCAGCAGAAAAACGATCTCTCTAAAATATTCGTTTTGTATTAGTTGAAATACTTAATTCTAATTGGTCAATTTTATCAAAATACTCAATCTCAATTGCTTACTGAAATCGGACTTCAACCAATCAGAAAGAGTTGCTCTGGAAGCCGTGCACCTGTTAGGCATTGGCTACATAGGAATCAAAGCACAGCCAGCAGAATGAGACCCAACTTGCCACACGAACCCTTGTCAGTCACGACATGATTAAACAGACTCCTTCTGAGCAAACTAAATCTAGCCTTGGCCGCTATGCCAAAGGTTCTTGGCATACAGCATAAGACACACTCATGGACTATTAAACATAGCGACAGCTTATACACACTCTCACAAACAAGTTCACACAAACATCTTTGTTTGTCTCGAAGTGTAGTATACTACATCCCCATAGACTGGTATTGTCTTGGCCTTCGGGGCTTGATTTACGCCGGTCTATGGGTCTGTCCTGTGCAGTTCTAGGAGGTCCACCCTCCCAGGCTTTGCCTTCTCACCCTTTGAGAAGGGGTTAGTTTATTGTTAATCGCCTGAGGCGCCCCTACCGGGGAATGCCGACAGAGCTGCCTAGGCATTTTTTGTAGGCCAGAGTGCTCAAATTCTCGGGCGCTGGCTTTTCATATCCCACTTTCCGACCTTGTGTCACATGTTACCGCTGTGGGAGGTAGATAAATAAAATCTTTGTTTGTCTCGACATTTTGAATTCTTATTAACCATTTACTTTTGGTTGATCGAACAAGTCGTAAATGAAATTGATAGATTTATGTATGGATAGACTTTGTCATTCCTTTGATATTGTTTTTTGCATTAGCTATTTCGGTGACGCCGACTGCAAGGGAATAAACTCTAAATTAATTTTTCTACAATTAGATTTTCATAATAACTTTTAAAAGTGAAAAAAAAAGAAGACTTTAATTGCACGATTGTGGAATATGCAGAAAATAGTTTGAATAAAATGTTGATTTGTTGAAAAAATGAAAAATTGTCAATTTTATCTTTGATAAACGAATCATAATTAATTTTACATACATTGATTTTTTTTTTTTTAAATTTTTTTTTTTCCAAATTATTCTATAATGTATAGCAGCAACAGCTGGTGTTAATCGCATTCATATCGGTGGTAATATTATGCCAAGACTTCAATGGTTATCTTTTATAGAAAGAAATCTTTTTGCTGCAAAGAAAAATCAATTTTTCACTTCTTTTAAAGGATCATTAAAATACCCCCCACCCCCCGCCTTCGGGTCTATGTGGACAGTGACTATGATTCCTCCTGAATTATTAGCTAATTCGTTGTGGCCGACGGGGGAACGCTCTTGCCTACAAATCAGTGGCGATTTGTGATCGGAGTTCGAGCCCGCTGACCGTAGAGAATTAACTTCCTGCACTGAAGATTGCGTTAGCATGAAACATCGATGCCTGTAGGTATTAAATAATTAATATTTATTTATAAATATTATATATATATATATATATATATAGTCTAAAGAAGCTTTGAGTCATTTTAACAAAAAAAAAAAAAAGTAAAATGTAGTTTTAATTCCAAGAGAAATTAACTAAATCCAAGATTTATATATTCCACTGGGCACGAAGATTTACTAAAGATGTCTAAATCTGCCCTTTTGTATGAAACCGCGGTACATTGCTGAAATATGTAATATACAGTATCTAAATAAATTATATTAGCTCTCTTATATGATCGAGCACATTATATATATATATATATATATATATATATATATATATAATGATAAAAAAAATATGTGGGTTAAGAACTTTTTTATATGCTTAATCCAAAAACTAATGGCGGACATTATGAAAGAAAATAACACCATTTTTTCGGAGTGTCTTTTAATAATAGTTTTGGTTATTTACTTACATAAGAATTCAGCTGCAAATTTCTTTTCATTGGTCTGCTTTGAAAAAAAAAGGATAAGTAAGTTAAATGAAGAGAATAATTTTGATGTTGACGATTCTGTTTTTTTTAAAAAAGTTTTTTTTTAGGGGGGGGGGGTTAATCTGATGGAGAGATAAAATCTTTGAATTTATTATCAAGAAAAAAATGTATTTTAAAAATAGGCAGAAACAATTTAAAAACTTTTTAAAAAGAAATTCGAAACATTCATTAAATTATGTTTTGCTCTAGTATATATACACTGTTGAGCTAATAATCTTTGATGGGAATTTAAAGGAATTATATATATATATATATATATATATATATATATATGGGAAATGAAAAAGGAAAAATCAAGAGATATTTTTTATATATTCATCAACGTTTCGTCTTTATTGTAAGACTTCCTCAGGATGATAATTTTAAGAAAAATATCATGCAAGTACATCGAAGTATTGGGTTGTACTTGCATGACATTTTTCTTAAAATTATCGTGCTGAAGAAGTCTTACAATAAAGACGAAACGTTGATGAATATAAAAAAATATCTCTTGGTTTTTCCTTTTTCATTTCCCATTACGTCGGATTACTCTCATCCTTCCTTTCTCATATATATATATATATATATATATATATATATATATATATATATGAAAAAGGAAAACCAAAAACTGGATGTTTTTTATGTGTACATCAACGTTTCGTCTTTATTTATAAGACTTCATCAGGATGATGATATAGGGAAAAGATATCATGCAAGCACAGATACATGTAGGGTAGACATGTTGGGAAGAAAAATGAAATAAAATGAAAAATAATGGCAGCGTCTTGCTGGACGTCCGTACTTGTTAGAGAATGAAAATGAGTGGGAGAAAAAAGGGGAAGGGTGGAGGGAGCAAGGACTACTGTGGCTGGCGATGAGAGAAAGAGGTGGGGGATGAGCAGGGGTAAAATGGATTGCAGAGAGAGATTGGAGGAAGAGGGGGAGGGGGTGTTTGACCAGATGGCTGTGGTCGAGATTGAAGGGGAAGAGTGAGTTGGAATGTTTGTGTGTGGGGGGTGTATGCAGGGAAAATGGGGATGGGTAGAGAGGGAGGGGGGGACTGTGATTTTGGTGGATGGGCGAAAGTTATGGTCTTAGAGAGCGTTTGGAGAAAATGAGGGAATTTAAGAAGAGGTATGGGAGAAAATAGATGAGAGGGGGAAGAGGGAGGATTTGTCGTGATAGGGTGTGAAATATTTGAAATATTTGGAAAATGATAGCAATGAGTGAGGGATTGGAGTGGGTGGGGGAGGGGGGTGATTGAAAGGGTGGGTGAGGAATATTTGAAATATTTGGAACATGAGAAAGTTTATTTGGACTGTAGTATTAAAAATGTGAGGGAAAAAAGTGAGGAAAAATAAGAGAAGATTCAGGGAGAAGAAGGAAGGGTGTGGGTGAATGGAAGAGTGTCATAAGGTTAGAGATGAAAATAAAAGTTAGCCATGATCAGGCAAAAGACTTTGTTCTGTGAGGATGATCTTGCTTATTAAGGGTGATAGGTTAAAGAAACCATTTCGCTGCTTGATGGTAGTGGAGGATGTGATGAGGGCAGTTTCCAATAATCTTCGCCGAGATTTGTTGTGGATGTGTTTAGTGATTTTGGCTTGTTCAAATTTGAATGCATGACCATATTCTAGAGCATGGGAGAAAAGTGCACTAAGAGGGTTGTTGTTTTTTATGTCCCTTTTATGTTCATTTAATCGTTTCTTTAATTCACGTTGTGTTTCCCCCACGTAGAATTGATGGCAATCATTGCAAGGGACAGTGTATAAGCCGGCATGGGATGTGGGTGTTTTTTGGAAATGTCTGGATGTGTTTAAAGTTTGTTTTATGGATTGAGAAGTGGTTTGTACTATTGGAATGCCTAGTTTGTTGAGCGTGTTGCATATGGATGTGTTATTGGAATGCGTGGGTAGGAAAAGGGGTCTGTCTATGAGAGAGGTGTTAGGGGTTTGATTTTTTTGTGTGGTGTTTCTGGAGAATATTTGGAAGGTTTTTTTCTTGGCATTTAATATGAAATGTGTGGGGTATTGCAATGTTTTTAGGGAATTAAAAATGTATTTTATTTCTTCATCTATGTGTGGGGGGCTACATATTCTAAGGGCGCGTAGGAAGAAGCCTATAATTATATATATATATGCAAACGTTGTTAAAAATAACAGAATTATATATATTTATTATTTGCTGATGACACCATGCTCTAGACAATGGCCAAATCTTTAGAAAGTGACCTCAAGTCTGTAGTTAAATTGACTCAAAAATGGATGGTAACATTTAATGCTGCTAAGACAAAGCTACTTTCCTTCAACAACTACAAGAAACCTCTTCAACCTCCGATTGCCATGGTAAAAAAAACACCTTACCTAAGAGTCCAACGTTCAGACTCATCAGTCTAACCTTCACAGGTAACATGAATTGGAACAAATGCATAGAAGACATTGCCAAGGCTGCTGCAAAGAAAGTGGGCTCCCTCTACAGAGCTAGAAAACTTCTCACACCTGACAGTATCCTATATCTCTACAAAGCCACTATTCGTCCATGCATGAAGTATTGTTTTCACATCTGGGCTGATGCACCAACCACTAGTCTCTCCCTCTTAGACAAGGTTGAAAAAAGAGTCTCTAATCTAATAGGTCACTCACTATCCACCAAGTTCCAGCCCCTGTCTCATCGCCGCAATGTTGCATCCTTTTGCTTGTTTTACAAGTACTTCAATGAAATGTGCTCTGATAAACTTGCTGCTCTGGTGCCCCTCTCAACGAAAATACCCTAGACCAACTCGACAATCAGCTAAATCCCATCCATTCACTGTAGAGGTCCCCAGATGCCGGAGAGCCTTCTACTCCAATAGCTTCTTTCCTCGTGTTGCCGGCCCTTGGAACTCCCTCCCTGCCCCCTGTTTACCCGACTCTACCGACATGCAGAAATTTAAACTAATGGTAAAAAGCATCTCACTGTACAGGTCCTCATTAAGGATGACCCCCAAAACTTTCACTCTAATTCTCAGTAGCTCCTTACGTCTACAATGGCAACTTGCCTTGTTTGTGATGAACTGTTAAAAAATATATATATATATATATAAACAATAGTTAAACTTTTCTTATATATATACATATATATATATATACTAGACGGACCATCTAGAACGGTGGGTCTACTATACGACTAAAGCTCTGGATATTGCTTAATGTTTGTTTGTCTCCGTGCACACTAAAACCGGTTGAAGATATTGGGGAGAGATCCTGTATGACGTCATAAATGCTGAAGTAATAAACATTATCCATTAAAACAGAATATAGACGACCTGTAACTGAAAGGTGTATGTTGTTTTGATGTGGACACTTACTGTGTGTCATATATATATATAAGAAAAAACAAGAGATATTTTTTTATATGTTCATCAACGTTTCGTCTTTATTGTAAGACTTCCTAAGGATGATAATTTGAAGAAAAATGTCATGCAAGTACATCGAAATTTTGGGTTGACATGATGGAGTGATAAGGAAAAGTAGTAGCCGTGGCTACTGTGAGCGCTGGAGGATATTTTTCTTCAAATTATCATCCTGAGGAAGTCTTACAATAAAGAAGAAACTTTGATGAATATATATAAAAAAATATCTCTTGGATTTTTCCTTTTTTGTTTCCCATTACGTCGGATTACTCTCATCCTTGCCTTTCTCATATATATATATATTAATTATATTGTTTCAGAAAAAATAAATTTTTAACAAAAAAAAAAAAACCTTCCAAACATTACTTTATTATTACAATTATGCTGGCTACGAATGTTTCAGAAATATTAATGGTCGAGTTATGTTTGAAGACAAGATAACAATGCAAAACAAAAAGTTAATGATACTCAAGTCAGATCATCGATCAGTTTATGGTTATAAAAGAAAAGTATTGAAGTAATCCAGTAGGATCCAATCCGCTTGTAAATTATATAGATAATATTTCCAGGCTGAAAGCGATAAAGCTTCAAGAAATCTGTTTTAGGTTGAAAGCAAGCTATGTCGCCTGAAGCGGTTACTACGAAAATTACAGATGGCTGCTGGTCTTTGTTTTTCAGGGGGAGGTAATTCAGTATAACCTTTTGTGAGGGAAGATAACTCTGTAATATTTATGTGCTTTTTAAAAATTAATTAATTTTTCGTCTATAGAGATTCCGTTATTAGTGGAATTTAAAGTATATATTTAGAGAAATTAAAATATATCTAAATATATATTTTAATTTCTCTAAATATATAATCCTAAAAATTAAAAGGAGAAATTCATGATTTTTAAAAACTCAACTTTCTGTACTAATTTTGAAGGATATTGTGAGTCAAAATGAATACAGCAAGATTAATTATGAATCGATAGATTCAATAAATATAGTTAAAGGCTTATGACTATGGTTTTAGTGCCAGGAAGGCCCCCCCCTCCTTTCCGGATTTTGAGGTAATTAATCATCAGTGAAAACGGTATTTTATTAATGTTAAATCTATCAAAAATATTAGTTATAAATATTAGATAAACTTATTTTACTAACTTATTGCTTCGAATACTGAAGCTATAGAGTAATTAGTCAATTGTGTAGTATTTTGTAGAAGGTTAGGGTTAGTCAGTTGTGTAGTATTTTGTAGAAGGTTAGGGTTAGTCAGTTGTGTAGTATTTTGTAGAAGGTTAGGGTTAGTCAATTGTGTAGTATTTTGTAGAAGGTTAGGGTTAGTCAATTGTGTAGTATTTTGTAGAAGGTTAGGGTTAGTCAATTGTGTAGTATTTTGTAGAAAGTTAGGGTTAGTCAGTTGTGTAGTATTTTGTAGAAGGTTAGGGTTAGTCAGTTGTGTAGTATTTTGTAGAAGGTTAGGGTTAGTCAGTTGTGTAGTATTTTGTAGAAGGTTAGGGTTAGTCAGTTGTGTAGTATTGTTAGTAGGTTAGGGTTAGTCAATTGTGTAGTATTTTTAGTAGGTTAGTATCTCTGTGTTTTAGTATGCCAGAAAGGGGTGCTGTTGGGAAATTGTATCTAAAAGTTACAACTAAAGGTTTTTGCCTCAACAATTAACTTTAAACTACATGCAAACTTTATTGTTTTTATAAATTCTATTATAGCGGTACATAGTATATTGTCTAATTATATTTAGCATGTCTATATTAAATTGCGGTTATGGTATTAAGAGTTGCTAATTCATGGCGGGGTAAATTTATTTAACCAATTTAATTAAGTTTGAATTGCTGATATTTAAACTTTCTTTAGTGTAAGCAGTTAGCTATGATTTCTTATTTCTTATTTAAAGTAGCAAAAAAATGTCGAGTGGTTTGCGTAAACATAGATTACATTGTTTTACCCCGGGGTAATAAGAGTTCGTAAATTGACTCAAAAGACTCTTTTCATCTCCAAATAATTCATCCACAATATATAAACATATTTGTTTATAAAAACATGTGTTGCATTAAAATGTATGGAAACAATCACTGAACTAGAAAACAATACAAACAGTTAAATTAATGAGATGTGCTTTTGTAAAACAATATGCAAATTAGTTAACCATACAACATCAATTAAATACGTAAACAGTATATTAGAAAGCTGTTCTATTCAGAATATTAATTTGGCATTTAAATCCCATTGACAGTGTGACAAATGGCCTGACTTTATAATTACACGGATTTATATACACCCAATTTTTATGTTCGAATTATCATAATGTAATTTCTAATTTAAGAATTATAATGCAAGAACCTGTTTTTCCTGTTTTTGTACCTAAATTGATTATTCGCACATAAAACATAATTTTCCTCTAAATATATCTCGATATACCTCTAAATCATGATGTGACACTTCTTTACGTGTTTCCATCTTGGAATGTGTTCGTGATTTTCATATGATTTTTATACGTTTAGCCTATCCTCATTATTGTAAGAAATGTTTTTTTTGGTCCCATCTATCTGGACATTGTTTGGGTCTCGAACTGGTTGCGGATCTATTGATCCAAGAACTCTCATCCATTCTTTCAACGTGACCATACCATCAAAGTCTCCTGTTCTGCACACATTTCCCTATACTAACCAAATTAATCTTCCTCTGAAGTTATTAGATTGAAGCTGTCTTTAAGACTACAAGTACACATCCCTCGTATCATTTTAAATATAATTTATCTCCATGCAACACATGTCCTCAACCCACAATGGATCTTATCTGAATTGTAATTGATAAAGTCTATATGCTGATGAAGAAAAATCATGCAAGTTTTGCTCTGATCTAATAGTGATAATAAAATGTTTTTTTTGAAACATGCGTGCATATGGATAAACATTTTTAGGTTTTAATTTTTGGAGCTTGATCATAATATTAAAAATTTAAATTATTTATATTATAAATTGTATAATCAACCGAATTATATACGCACATACATTTATGCAAACATTGTTAAAAATAACAGAATTCGTCTGTTTAATTATACCTTTTTTTCATATTTTCAATTTTTCTGATGCTCTTTGTTGTATTAATATAAAAAAAAAAATCCATAAATGTTCCATAAGTTTCACATGTTTCACGAACGTTTTCGATTCTTCGTCGAATCATCCTCATGTGTCAAAAGCAACTGAACAAAAAAGCTGGAGAGAGAAGAGAATTTTAAAAAGACAGTGGAGAATCACGCAGAGAACAATACCTCGCAATGTGCCGAAATTTTTCTACACTCATAGCACCTTACTCTGGCCCGAGGTGGCTCCACGCAATCTTTAATAAAATGTGGTCCTCGATATCTAATGCACCGAATGCTTGGCGATTCTCGTTGAACCTCATTTTTCAATGTAATGCTTTGTTCACTCGCTGCCATCATTCCAGCATCATTTATTGCTACTTCTATCATTGGAAGAGGTCCGTACTGCGCCGTCATTCTGTTGCTGTGGTAGCTACTGGCGCAAAAGCTCCCCCCCCCCTGCTTGTTTCCCTGAGCCTGAGAACGACATCTCGCAATATGCCCAAATTTTCCCAACTTATAACACTTTATTCTGGCTCTAGGTGGCTCCATGCAATCTTTAATAAAATGCGGTCCTATCTAAAGCACCGAATACTTGATGATCCTCTTTGAACCTCATTTTTCAGTGTAATGCTTTGTGCACTCGCTGCCACCATTCCAGTCTCTCGCATTCTTTTCCTAACTAAAAGCTGCGCAATCGGTATCAGTTTACTGACATCCATTCTTTCTATGTGAAGTAGCTGTTGCAGTGCCACAGATACGTCATCTGGGAATCCTGTGATGAATGCAAGTTTGACCTTATGATCCAACCCTCTCCCCTGGTGATACCAGATCAGGCTGCCCTGTAGCTCCCTGAGACGAAATTCACCTACATTGACGTTTTTTTTTTTTTTTTTTTTTTTTGTTTGTAAAACTTAATTATGTTCTACAAAACCAAAAACAAAAACAACAGCCCCTCTCCCTTTCTCCCTCCCCGTTTTTATTTTTATTTTTCCTACCCTACTCCCGGTCCTGGATATGACCTTAAACTACATCCGATGGTGAGATCCGGCTTACGGACTTTGGGGAATGTGGAGCCTCCTCTTAATTACCATTGCTCCCAGGTCCACCCTGACCCGGAGTGGTAGTACCTGTTAGGGTCCCAACTATGAGTTAAATAGAAACAGATATTAAAAGGGGAAAGAAACAAAAAAGAGAAGAAAACAAGACCAGATTCGGCATTAAATAACCCAAAAAGGGTTGATATGCCATAAAACAAAACTACCATACCAACTACCTACCAACCCTCTCCCTACGTATCCTGCTAGTCCAGCCAGTCTTTTGATTGTATTGGCGTAAACGTCCACCGATTCTTCAATCCACCTGGATCGTTTCAGTTTTTCATAGGCTTCGAAAAGCCTTTCGGTGAACGCTGTCACTAATCTCATCCGTTCCGCATCCAATTGGTCTTGGCCTTTTAGCTGAGATCAAAGTGTAGTATCTGTTCTGATGGATACTGCACCCCATAAACTGGTATTGTCTTGGCCTTCGGGGCTTGACTTACGCCGGTCAATGGGTCTGTCCTGTGCAGTTCTAAGAGGTCCACCCTCCCAGGTTTCGCCTCCCCTCTTTGGGGAGGAGTAAGTTTATTGCTTACTGTCTGAGGCGCCCCTACCGGGGAATGCCGACGTGGCTGCCCAGGCAATTTTTAATGATCAGAGTGCTCACCTCTTGGGCGCTGGCTTTTAAAACCCCACTTTCCTGACCCGACCTTGGGTCACATCTTACTTGTGGGAGTAAAATAAAAACTGGCCTTGTGCCTAACTCCTGGCGAGGAGTAAATCAATACTCATCTCAAGGTAGAGAGCAAGCGCATCTCCGTGCAGAAAAAAGTGGAATAAAACTTGCAAGGTCTTGCACTTTCCGTAGTTTTGCACTAGTTTCACTAATTTCATCCACCCAACTACATCACCCGCTCCACTAAAAGGCGATATCACATCTTTGCCCAACCTTGAATTTCCAGACTCCATAGACTCCTCTTCAGGCCGAAATAGCTTGTAATTTGGTAATAGAATTAAATGAACTTTCCTTTGGTGTCATCGTCACGAAAAATCTCAATCTCCACCTTTCACTGTCCACTGCTCACTCTCTGCTGACCCAAAATACACTGAACCCTTCAATCCAAAAGATTAGTTTTCATACTAATAAACCCACCACCACAGAGCCATCTATGTTTAGAGTCTCCAAACCGCTAATCTGCAAAGGGGAGATAACTCAATTGACAACTTGGCTGCTAGTGGCATCTCACTTAACAGATATTGTCACCAAGGCAAATTATCACAGTATCTATTTATTTACTCCTCTCCAAGAGTTAGGCACAAGGCCAATTTTATCCTACTCCCACAAGTAAGATGTGACCCAAGGTCGGGTCGGAAAGTGGGGGTTGAAAAGCCAGTGCCTGAGAGGTGAGCACTCTGGCCATTAAAAATTGCCTGGCATTCCCCAAGCAGTAAGCAATTAACTTACTCCTCCCCAAAGAGGGGAGGCAAAGCCTGGGAGGGTGGACCTCCTAGAACTGCACAGGACAATCCCATAGACCGGCGTAAACCAAGCCCCGAAGGACAAGAATCACAGTATCATTTACTCCTCTCCAGGAGTTAGGCACAAGGCCAGTTTTATCTTACTCCCACAAGTAAGATGTGACCCAAGATCGGGTCGAGAAAGTGGGGTTTAAAAAGTCAGCGCTCGAGAGGTGAGCACTCTGGCCATTTAAAAATTGCCTGGGCAGCCCCGTCGGCATTCCCCGGTAGGGGCGCCTCAGACAGTAAGCAATAAACTTACTCCTCCCCAAAGAGGGGAGGCAAAGCCTGGGAGGGTGGACCTCCTAGAACTGCACAGGACAGGCGTGCAGTATCCATCAGAACAGATACTACACTTTGATCTTAGCCAAAAGGCCAAGAGACAACTATAGGTTATTGCAACTTGGTAACCCTGTTCCGTATTAGAAAATGTCGTGATTCTCCAGTGTAACCACTATATGTAATACTGCTCTTAACAAGAAAATAGCACAAAATCTTTATAAACTATGTACTTGTTAATTAAAAATTTAAAAAAAGACAGTACACCAAAAATTACGCAAAATCATCCATTATTTATTTATTTTTATTTTTATAAAATAAAATTTTATCTGTGGCAGCTGTCGGCCGCCATTTTATTGAGAAATTTTAAAATCGTCACTGGTTAACTCCCCTAACCATTGTAGTAATCCCTGCTAGAAAGCGTTTACCGATAAAACTTGAATTTATTAAAAAAAAAAAAAAAATACTGGATGAATTTGCGTAAATTTTGGTGTACTGTATTTAAAAAAAAATTAACAGAAACGCACATAATAAAGTTTTTGTGCAATTTCCGTTTTTAAATATAGGGGTTGAACTGGAGAATCACAGAAAATGTCCCCCCCCCACCCCAAGGTAAACACTTGCTTTCTTGATTGATTTAT
Organism: Sepiola atlantica; assembly: GCA_963556195.1. Lineage (NCBI taxonomy): Eukaryota > Metazoa > Mollusca > Cephalopoda > Sepiida > Sepiolidae > Sepiola > Sepiola atlantica. Next base: position 6,414,662 of record OY744546.1, read on the forward strand.
ATCAGCCATATTTGCTTTTCCGCATTTCGTGTTGCTTTTTAAAGTTTTTACTAAAATATGATATTAAGTCAAGGATTCGTTTTTACTTTAGTGCGGCAAGCCTCAAATTCTCATATCAAGGGAGATAATTCAACTCAACTTATTTTAAACGTGTTTTATTGGCTAGTTAAAAAGAACACAACTTTTCTATTTGAAGAAACAAAGATTAAAAAAAAAAAAAATTGGTTCTTCTGCTGTTTTGCCCGACATTAAAATATTTAACGAAATGTATAAACTTTGTTATGTACTTACGTGTTAGCTGAAAATAAAATTCTACAGAAGAAAATGACGCAAATTCATCCAGTATTTATTGAATAAAAAACACAAAAACGATCTTACGTATCGTTAGACATTGTCAGTGATGAAATAGGCAAGGGAGATAACTATTTTTTTTTACTGGTTTAACAAAAATTTCGGGAATCTTTTACAATAATCAGCAGAGTAAAAACGCTCAAAAAACAAATATTCAACAAATAAAAGTAACTGTAGGCGATAAAAGTTATTTTCAAACTTACCTGTGTCTTTTCCAACTATTAAAAAGATTTTTAACCCGTTTCAATTGCTATTTATTTGAAATTTAAGTATTCGGCACACGAGCATCGCACAAAACAAGATGGCCGCTGTGGGTGGTGGGATGCAATGATAAAGAGGAAGGCCGGCCATTTTCTTTTTTTGCCAAATTAGATGTAAAAAAAAAACAAGTATTTTTTTTTTTTTACATCTAATAAAAACCCATTTATACTACGTAAAAATACAAATTACATAGGTAAGTAGAAAAATGTATATTCTCGACGTAGGTCAACTTTACTTGTTGCAAATTTATGTTTTTAAACTCTTTCTCGTTCTTTTTTTGGACCCCGTTCGCGACTCTGCCGATTTTTGTAAAAGATTGCCAAAATTTTTACCGAAAGATAAAATCGTTTTTTATTTTTTATTTTATAAATACTGGATGCATTTGCGTAATTTTTGGTGTACAGCCTTCTTTTAAGCTACTACGTAAGTACATAACAAAGTTTATACATTTCTTTAGCTATTTATTTTTTTAAAGAGAGGCCTAACACGGTGGGGCGAAACAGCAGAAGCACCACAAGATTTCGAAAATCATAGAAAACGTTTTTTATTGCTACTCAGACTTATGGTTAGTGGTAAAAAAAACATTCTGTTAACTGCTTTAAGCTAGAATTACCCGAAAATGGGGGATCGGTTTACGCTAAATTTATACACGGTTGAGTTTTTGAAGGGCACTAATTGTACCGATTTAGGACTCTAAAGTAAACGTTTACCCAATTTTCTCTCATACCTTCATTTTATTAATTTCATTGTTTCTTAACATGAAACAAAAAAATATTGGTTCTTGTTGCTTAAAAGTACGAAAATTTTTTTTTGTCTTTTCCTGAGAGAGAGTTAATTAAGGGGCAGTAACTGTGAATTGTAATTTTGAGCCAGATTTTGTCTTTAATATCTAACAACTTTGATTTTGTATTAAATTGCGATCAATGTGGAGGAGGAGGGACGCTGGCTTCCGGTGGAAAAAGCTTGAAGAAATTGTCTACGGATGCCTGAAAGTGATACAACAATTTTTTTTATTCATGTTAATTTAAGACTTTTCTTTTTTTTCATATTAATTTCAGACTTTTCTTTTTTTTTATATTCTAATAATTAACATAATATAGACTATTTGAAAAATAAGTTATTTGATTGTTTTCAAAACTTTAACAATTTTCATTGAAGAAAATAAAAAAAATAGAATAATATATTTTTTCAAGAAATGTTTCTGAGCACCGGAATGTGTTTTTTAAATTTTTATTCAATGTTTTTTTTTTTTTTTTTTTTTTTTAAATATTTAGTGAAAATAATGTTTTTAGGGCTAGGGCATTTCCATTTCTAAGAAAAAAAGTTTGATTCCGGAAGTTACTCCATTTCCAAGAAAAAAGGTTTTCACTATTATTACAAAAAAATGTTTTGAAAACAATCAAATAAAAACAAATAAATTATTTTTCATATAGTCTGTATTATCTATATATTAATACGATAGCGTGTGTGTTCGTGTGTCACGCTTACATCGAAAGCTCTGCGCATGCGTGCCGCACTTAGATTTGGAAAAGCATTCAAGTCACCTAATTTTCATAATATTTTCAAGTATTTTTTTTTGACGCAACGGTTAGCAACGTAGGATTTTGACTTCGGTTTTTGACGTCGGCCCGACTGGTTTATATTTCGCTCCCAACCAACATCTAAGTTTTTTTCTCTACATCGAAGGGGGGAGGTAGAGAGGGGACGACCGGGAAGACATATTAATACGATAGCGTGTCTGTTATTTTGTGTCACGCTTACGTCAAAAGCAACGACATTCCGAATTTCTGTATGCTATTCATGAATTGGAGCCAAATTTAATTGAATCTAAAGCATTTACAAAGTAAGGTTTAGTCGTCGAAATATTACCTTCACTACAAATATTGTATATAAAGAAGTTTTGTAAATTGTTTCATGTATTGTTCATTTTTTAAAATAAATATACAAGTCAAATCTTATAATATTTTATTCAAACATGTATAGGTTAGGAACAAGATAATTAGTATTGAAAACATCATTTCGTGTAATTTACACGGGTCCCGCTAGTGTTAATTATTAGATTATGATGAAAGGAAAGTCTGAAATTAATATGAAAAAAAAAATTGTTGTATCACTTTCAGGCATCCATAGACACTTTCTTCAAGCTTTTTTTTCCACCGGAAGCCAGCGTTCCTCCTTGTTATGCGCATCTGCCAAATCAATTGTTGAAAAAACAAACCCCCAAAAAACTAAAAATAAGTTGATAGGTTATCTCCCTTGAGGGGGGGGGGGAGTTCTACTTTTTTAGGTGATTGGTAAAAAAATTTAGCTAACGGCTCTAAAAAAACAAACTAAAATGACCCAGAAATGAGAATCATTTTACGTTAAATTTTTATACGAAATTGATCCCCTACTCTGAATTCTAAAAATTGTTTTTTTTGTTTTGTTTCTGTCAAGTTTTTCAAGGGTGTTCACACGTAATCGCCTAAAAGAAGTGGAATCTCATTATTTTTTGAGGGGGGGGGGTGAGGGGGTGATTTAGCTGATGTTAATAAACAATGATACCTATTAATTAAATCTTCTTTGCTTGTTGCCTAGACAGTTAAAAATCGATTTTAAGATCATGTTTGAGATGATCTCTTCTGTTCCTTACGGCCCTTTTCTTACAGAAGAAACGTTGCTAGTCTCTCTCTACTCCATCATTTTTATTTATTTTTTTATTTTTTTATTTTTTTAACATAGTTCACCCCAAACAAGGCAGGATGCCACTGTAGACGTAAGGGGCTACTGAGAAAAAAGAAGAGGAGAGAAGGTAGGGGGCAGTCAACCTAGATTGGGATCTGTGCAGCGAGATGTCTGTTTACATTAGTTTTAAACTTCTGCATGTCTGTACTGTCGGGGGAAACAGGGGGCAGGAAGGGAGTTCCAGAGGCCAGCAACACGAGGAAAGAAGCTATTTGAGTAGAAGGCTCTCCGACATCTGGGGACCTCCACAGTGAATGAATGAGATTTAGTTGATTGTCGATTTAGTCTAGTGAATTTACGTCGAGAAGGAAGGTACTCGACTGGTTCCTCCTTGTGAGACATTCACAGCAAGAACTCGTCTTTTACCACAATGAAAGAATACAACAACAACCATCTTCTTTCTTTCTCTGTGTACCTAGTGTCAGTCGGAGTTTCCCCATACAGAGTTTCTTCCAAGTGCTTCCCGTCCGTGGAAGAAATCACCATAGGACTGTTGTGAGAAATAGAATCCAGAATGAGAACAGTAGTCAGAATAATCCAAATAGTGCAATTTATCAATCCTTATCTAAAAAATTCCCAAATGAGTTTCACTTAAAATTTAATTTTTTTTATCTCCCTCCCACAGCGGTAAGATGTGACACAAGGTCGGAAAGTGGGATTGAAAAGCCAACGCCCTACAAAATATGCTTGGGCAGCCCTGTCGGCATTCTCCGGTAGGGCTGCCTCAAAGGGTGAGAAGGCAAAGCCTGGGAGGGTGCACCTCCTAGAACTGCGCAGGACAAACCCTAAGATTGGCGGAATCAAGACCCGAAGACCAAGACGGTACCGGTCTAAGGGGTGTAGCATCCATCGGAACAGATACTACACGTTGATCTCGGGCCAAAAGGCTGAGTACTTTTATTGTTAATCATTTTTTTAATTATTATTATTATTTTTTTTTTACTGAAGGGTCACCACTTAGCAAGGTCGAAGGTCACCACTTAGCAAGACCAAAGGGTACGAGTTAATGAGGTGGAATGAAAGCTAGTTAAAAG
>OY744546.1:6419231-6531731 GCA_963556195.1 Sepiola atlantica
TAGTTAAAAGGTGAAGAACCTCATGCGATAATTGAGGATGATTAATGTATACGACAGGACTCTGACATAGGATTTGAAGACAACTATGTTGTAGCCTGTAGTGAAGCAGTCCTGCGGCAATGTGTTCTACGGACGAGAAACCCTTACGTAGGTCTGTGTGTGAAAATTTCGCCTGACGCTAGGCACACGGAGGAAGAAAGGCAGTAAGCAATAAACTTACTCCTCCTCAAAGAGGGGAGGCGAAGCCTGGGAGAGTGGACCTCCTAGAACTGCACAGGACAGACCCATAGACCGGCGTAAATCAAGCCCCGAAGGCCAAGACAATACCGGTCTATGGGGTGCAGTATCCATCGGAACAGATACTACACTTTGATCTTAGCCAAAAGGCCAAAATAACGATAGAGTAGAGAGAGACTAGCAACGTCTCTTCTGTGAGAAAGGGGCTGTAAGGACGAACGATATTCGTTTTTAATGTAATTGAATATTTCATTCAATTCAATAAAGTTCATACAAATTGACACTGAATTTAATTTATGTGCGAGCCCTTCATAAAAAATGTAAATCGGCCCCCAAATGAGAAGAATGTCGAACGTAATTCCAGATTTTTAAGGGCTCGTCCGTGTCGCGATCAACGGAAAACGGGACAATCGTGTCGATGTTGAGCAAACCGTTGAACGCGAAATCGACTTGACAATCTCGTTTGGGTTGACGACTCCTTTCAAATCTTAAGTTATGCAAAGGTGCCTTCGGGTGATGTGCTGGCATACCTTTTTATGAATACCAGTGGTCGACACTCAGACCGAATTACCTCATTTGTCTCCTCCACACCGCGCCCCACATTGAATTACTAAATTCCTGAATAGTTTCAACAAAGAATTCAACCAATTCTCTTCAGAAGAAAAACCTACTTTTTTGACTTTTTCATTTTTTAACATAAATGATATCATCGTCTTATCTTTCTCTATATATGTCGCTCCGCCCCTATCGTCCCACCCTCTCTCTTTCCTGCACCGCTTCTCTTTCTCTCCTCTCTCTATCTCCTCTCTCTATCTCCTCTCTCTATCTCCTCTCTCTCTCTTTCTCTCTTTCTCTCTTTCTCTCCCCTCTCTCTTTCTCCTCTCTCTCTCTCATTCTCTCCTCTCTCTCTCTTTCTCTCGTTTCCCTCTCTTTCTCTCGTCTCTCTCTCTCCCTCTCTCTCTCTCTTCCTCTCCCTCTCCCCTTTTCTCTCTTCCTCTCCCCTTTTCTCTCTTCCTCTCCCCTTTTCTCTCTTCCTCTCCCCTTTTCTCTCTCTCTCTCTTTTTCTCTCTCTTTTTCTCTCTCTTTTTCTCTCTCTTTTTCTCTCTCTTTTTCTCTCTCTTTTTCTCTCTCTTTTTTCTCTCTCTTTTTTCTCTCTCTTTTTTCTCTCTCTTTTTTCTCTCTCTTTTTTCTTCTCTCTTTTTCTTCTCTCTTTTTCTTCTCTCTTTTTTTTCTCTCTTTTCTCTCTTTTTTCTCTCTCTTTTTTTCTCTCTCTTTTTTTCTCTCTCTTTTTTCTCTCTCTTTTTTCTCTCTCTTTTTTCTCTTGCTTTTTTCTCTCGCTTTTTTCTCTCGCTTTTTTCTCTCGCTTTTTTCTCTCGCTTTTTTCTCTCGCTTTTTTCTCTGTTTTCTCTTTTTTCTCTCTCTTTTTTCTCTCTTTTCTCTCTCTTTTTTCTCTCTCTTTTCTCTTTTTTCTCTCTCTTTTTTCTCTCTTTTTCTCTCTCTTTTTTCTCTCTCTTTTCTCTTTTTTCTCTCTCTTTTTTCTCTCTTTTCTCTCTCTTTTTTCTCTCTTTTCTCTCTCTTTTTTCTCTCTCTTCTCTCTTTTTTCTCTCTCTTTTTCTCTCTTTCCTCTCTCTCTCTTTCCTCTCTCTCTCTTTCCTCTCTCTCTCTTTCCTCTCTCTCTCTTTCCTCTCTCTCTTTTTCCTCTCTCTCTCTTTTTCCTCTCTCTCTTTTTCCTCTCTCTCTTTTTCCTCTCTCTCTTTTTCCTCTCTCTCTTTTTCCTCTCTCTCTTTTTTCTCTCTCTCTTTTTCCTCTCTCTCTTTTTCCTCTCTCTCTTTTTCCTCTCTCTCTCTCTCTTTTTTCTCTCTCTCTTTTTTCTTTTTTTCTCTCTCTCTTTTTTCTTTTTTTTTCTCTCTCTTTTTTCTTTTTTTTTTCTCTCTCTTTTTTCTTTTTTTTTCTCTCTCTCTTTTTTCTTTTTTTTTCTCTCTCTCTTTTTTCTTTTTTTTTCTCTCTCTCTTTTTTCTTTTTTTTCTCTCTCTCTTTTTTTCTTTTTTTTTTCTCTCTCTCTTTTCTCTCTCTCTCTTCTCTCTTCTCTTTTCTCTCTTCTCTTTTCTCTCTTCTCTCTTTTCTCTCTTCTCTTTTCTCTCTTCTCTCTTTTCTCTCTTCTCTCTTTTCTCTCTTCTCTTTTTTCTCTTCTCTTTTTTCTCTTTTCTCTTTTTTCTCTTTTTTCTTTTCTATTTCTCTCTCTCTTTTCTCTGTCTCTCTTTTCTCTGTCTCTCTTTTCTCTGTCTCTCTTTTCTCTGTCTCTCTTTTCTCCGTCTCTCTCTTCTCCGTCTCTCTCTTCTCCGTCTCTCTCTTCACTTTCTGTCTGTTTTTCTCTCTTTATAACAGTAGATATTTTCTATATCAACAATTTAAAGATTAAACCAACTACCACTAAGTTTGCATCTGCAAAATGGGAAGTCTACAATTCCTGTGGATTTGTGAATTCCAGTCGACTCCTCAATTTAGAAATTGTGAATTGGTCAGTCATTTCTGAATGAGTCGAGTTGCATTTTTTGTTTTACCATTTCTTGGGACCAGATCGATAAATAGACTTTTCTTTCAAGATTTCATCTCTTCCCAAACAGGAGAAAAATTATATTCTTTTCATTAAAAATTAACCGGGAAGAAGAGAATTTGACCCATTCCGATTGAAATCCAAAAAAAAATAAAGGAAATTCCTGATGTTAACTGGGTTAGAACAGGAACCAGGCTGAAAAGTTGCTTCAAAAACAAAAGGAGAAAGAATAAAACGTTGAAAACCCACCCATTCCTTACGCATTCCACGAATATGTAACTCCTGGCCAGAGAGAGGAGGGGTGTACCGGCTCTTCGTGCGTAGAAAAATACAAAGAGCTCACTTTCATCATATCGCTCAGCGGGAAATTATTCAATGTACGGAATAATAAATAGGGGCTGCATTGATGGTCTAATACATATTGTCGTTGACTATGAGATTTCACTACGACGAGTTCAAATTCTGTCGCGTTCAAATTCTGTCCGGTTCTGTCGCGTTCAAATTCTGTCCGGTTCTGTCGCGTTCAAATTCTGTCCGGTTCTGTCGCGTTCAAATTCTGTCCGGTTCTGTCGCGTTCAAATTCTGTCCGGTTCTGTCGCGTTCAAATTCTGTCCGGTTCTGTCGCGTTCAAATTTCCGTCCGGTTCTGTGGCGTTCAAATTTCCGTCCGGTTCTGTGGCGTTCAAATTCCCGCCCGGTTCTGTGGCGTTCAAATTTCCGTCCGGTTCTGTGGCGTTCAAATTTCCGCCCGGTTCTGTGGCGTTCAAATTTCCGCCCGGTTCTGTGGCGTTCAAATTTCCGTCCGGTTCTGTGGCGTTCAAATTTCCGTCCGGTTTAATGGTGTTCGAATTCCATCCGGTTTGATGGTGTTCGAATTCCATCCGGTTTGATGGTGTTCAAATTCTGTCTGGTTCTATCGCATTTGGAAAAAGGATGAACCTGTTGTTAGCCTTCCCCCTTCTGAATAAAAGTATTGACTTGTGTTCGACACTAACCACCTTAGAATTAAAAATAAGCTGTTCGATTATATTATGACACAATTCAAATTTGTATCTATATATGTAGGAATAATGACATTTATATATATATATATATATATATATATATATATATAGTCTCGGAAGTTTCTCAACCATTAAAACTATATAAAAAAAAAAAAAAATTATATAAAAAAAACAAACTTATAGTCTCAAGTCTTCCAGTGGAAAATCACTCATGTAAGTCAATTTATTTTTTACAGTTATTATATTAGTTAGTTTCTAACACTATTTTAAGGGATCATCAGTTGTTTACCATGAAAAACTGTTTCAGAATTTAAAAACAAGACAGTATTTAATTTCATGGCTTCCCAGCAGAGTTGATCAGACCCCACTTCCCTTAAAAGACAAAAACATAAACGTTCCTTATACTAAATCTACGTTTTGTTCCATATAAATGTTTTGCTAACTTATATTAGTTATTTAAGACACAAAAAAAAAAGAATTTTTTACCTGTGCTGTTCGTCTGTCTAATAAAATTTATCCGTTACTTACAAAAATGTTGCTGCATTTTAAAGTGTTTTGACGAATCCATGACACTATTATTTAAGTGATTAATGTATTATTTTTAGTTTTATATATATGAATGTTAGATATTAACGGCTTCTTTAATGGTTTTTTTTTTTCCTACTATGTCTGGATGTTCGGCTTGTTTGACGAGTCGTCCGAGACAATAGCATAAAAAAAATAGCATAAAAAAATAGCATAAAAAAATAGCATAAAAAAATAGCATAAAAAAATAGCATAAAAAAATAGCATAAAAAAATAGCATAAAAAAATAGCATTAAAAAAATAGCATTAAAAAAATAGCATTAAAAAATAGCATAAAAAAAAGCAGCTTAATACATGACACACTGTTAGAAAAAAGTTTCCAGTATTAAAAATATATGTAAGAATAATAACACATTTATATATATAGACAGAGTTAGGTATGTTTATATTTCTGTATACAGGATAGCACGCCTAAACTAATTAAACTGATCATTATTAGTTATGGGATATATATTCTAGGCAACACGGTGAGTAATGTGGGCACTTGATTTTTTTTTGTTTGTAAGCTTTACCATTTAGGATGTATGCCCCCCCCCCATCTCCTAAAGAAAACCTTTTAAAATAAGCAAGATATGAAAAATTTAAAAGAATTTTTTTACATCGAATTTTGAGTTATATTATGCATTTTTAACCGGACTGGTGCACGTGCATGAACGTCAATTATAAATTATAGGATATGTATTCTAGGCAACACGGTGAGTAACATGGGCAAATTCTTTTTATTTTCTGTAAACTTTATCATTTAGGTGGTGTGCCTTTAAAACAAGACCCCCCCCCCTTCCCTAAAAAAAAAATTAAAAGCTAATTCTATACATTGCTTATAACCGTCTATCTCCCCTTTTCTCTCTCTCTTATATATATATATATATACCTTATTAACCTAACCGTGTGCTACACACACCGGCTTATCAACATTAATCGTCAATAACATCAAGATGAATTTCAACTTGACTGCGATAAACATGTCTCAATCAAGAAGGATTAAACGAAAGAAAAGGAAAAAAAATGCTAATACTTTTGACAAGGGTGTATATCGCCGAAAGTGCTCAAGTTTTTAAAGTGAATAAATAATTTATTTTAAAAAACATAAATAAATTGCGTTGTCCAGGTTTTCAAAATATTTTTTCAAAACATTCTCCTTATTATTGCCATTTCATCAACGCTTCCAAGTGTGGCTTTTCATTATATATATATAATGTGTGTGTGTGTGTGTGTGTGTGTGTGAATATGTAAGGTATATATGTATGCCGACGACCGGTAATTTTTGCTGTCTGAATGTATGTGGTTGCATTACCTTATAAAAAGATTTGCTATGAGTATAGCCGTGGCCACCGAGAGTTACTACAGGCCGGTTAGCTAGAAAATGACGTCACTGACTTCCGTGTCAAAACAAGGACCGTAGTAATAACAATAAGAAGGCATTTCGACTTCTCCATTCACTAAATAATCCATCAAAATTCAGGAAATCAACCAATTTTAATGAAATTTTCAGGATTTATTAATTAATGATCACGGAATATAATAAATCCATTACTTTATTATAAAGCTTGGTGCAAATGTATTATTTCTTGTAAACAAAAAACACCTTTACTAAAGTTATTCAAAATATCAAAACATGTTGACCATACGATATTGTAAATATTTAAAACAAAGCATTAGACAACTTTAAAAATTGCATGTAAAAACAGAAAAGAAAAGAAAAGAACCCGATTCGATTCATCTTGAAACTGATCTTTATCCAATATAAATTTAAAGAAAATAATAATTCACGATCAAATACTTCAAAAAACTGAATTATGAATTACCATTATTTAAACTTCTAACCCAATCAACCGTAAGTAATTCAGACTTTGAAATTTGTTTAAAAATTATACAAAAAAAAGTTCAATGTTAACTGTCTGTTTAATAATGGAATCACCAACTCCTATCTTGCTATTAAGAGATAGGTACGTGCAAAATCAAAGGCCGATCCCCAAAATGTAAAAACATTTTGACCCTCTCTTCACTTAAAAATTCACCAAAATTCAGGAAATCAACCAATTTTAATGAAATTTTCAATATTTATTAATAAACAAGCACAGGAGATATAGTGAAACATTTAAAAAAAATCTTAGTGAAAATGTATTATTTTTTTAAAAATAAAATACACCTTTACTAAACGTATATTTTTATATATATAAAAAAAATCCATGATTTTTTTTAAATGAAAATAAGATCTGTATATGTTTAAAATATTTTTTTAAAAAAACTATTTCGTATATATTACGGAAAATGCCCCTACACTCTTGTTAATAAAATCAGTATAACTCGAAGAATTAACGATATTATCATTGAATAAAGCATTGTTTAATTAATATTTTTTGTGAAAATTTTGATTAAATATGATGTTATTATTTCATTTATTTAATCTACAAAAGTAGAGAAAAGATAAACTATGCTACACTTAAGACATCGAAAAAAAGTAATAAAAAAAAATGGAACACTACTTTTTTATCAAATAATGAATAAGTAATTCAGACTTGATTTTTTATATAATTAAAACAAAATTCAAACTTACCACACTATATTTAGTCGGTGTAAACATTATTACGTGTATCCATATTTGCAGTAATTATTTCTCTTTTGGAAATCCAAACATATGCAGTAGGCATTTTAACTTTGTGAATTATGAAATGAAATGTATAATTTTTAAACAAATTTCAAAGTCTGAATTACTTACGGTTGATTGGGTTAGAAGTTTAAATAATGGTAATTCATAATTCAGTTTTTTGCAGTATTTGATCGTGAATTATTATTTTCTTTAAATTTATATTGAATAAAGATCAGTTTCAAGATGAATCGAATCGTGTTCTTTTCTTTTCTTTTTTACATGCAATTTTTAAAGTTGTCTAATGCTTTGTTTTAAATATTTACAATATCGTATGGTCAACATGTTTTGATATTTTGAATAACTTTAGTAAAGGTGTTTTTTGTTTACAAGAAATAATACATTTGCACAAAGCTTTATAATAGAGTAATGGATTTATTATATTCCGTGATCATTAATTAATAAATCCTGAAAATTTCATTAAAATTGGTTGATTTCCTGAATTTTGATGGATTATTTAGTGAATGGAGAAGTCGAAATGCCTTCTTATCGTTATTACTACCGTCCTTGTTTTGACACGGAAGTCAGTGACGTCAGAGGGGGGCAGGAAGTTAGTTGCTTGGCCTGTAGTAACTCTCGGTGGCCACGGTATAGCCCCCCCCCCCCCCGACTGTGTTGAAGTAAATGTAAGTGACATGAACGACCAACTTATTTTGAACTCTAAGTTGGTGGATGACGACTTATAGACCGTAAAGCTCTTTATTTACATTTTCGAAAAGGACTAAGTTGACCCAAACCTGACTAAAGACAGAAGAGGTTTATTCAATTTGATCTTCGTTCAAAATCACTGACCAGTGGGGGGGGGGAGGGAGACAAAGAGACAGATCGATAATCACTGTTTAATCATATCTTGTCAGCCCGTGTTAATGTCTCATGTTCACATGTTGCAAGCTACCAAGGAACTAACTATTTATCTCTCGCTCTCTCCTTTTGAGACATGTGACGTCATATCCATCATCATCATCATCATATTCAGTTTAACGTCCGTTTTACATGTTGGCATGTATTGGACAGCTTTAATAAATTGACTTCTAAACTAACCTATCTCTGGCCAGGTCTTTACATCCCTCTTTCTCTCAAAACCATCCTTATCACTTCCTGCCATGTTGTCCTTAGCCTTCCCCTGCCAACTGAGCCTGCTACCTCAACTGTTCTACATCTACTAACCAAAGAACTGTCATCCATTCTTTCAACGTGGCCAAACCATCGAAGTCTCCTGTTCTGCACACATCTTTCTATGCTGTCCAGATTTAATTTCTCTGAGGTCATCAGATCTAAGCCTGTCTTTACGATTCACATTACGCATCCATTATATCATTCTCATATCATTTCTCTCCATGCAACGCATGTCCTCAACACTCACTGGCCAGGTTTCACTTCCATACATCATCATACTGCGTACACATGCCTAATAGACTTTTCTCCGACAGTGGTAACGCTCTGCTAGGTAGTAATGGTGAAAGGTCTCTTAATTTACACCATCCACTCCCAACTCTAGCAATCATACTAGCACCTTTTCCTCCCTTTCCGGCGATTGTGCAGTATAGTTTACAAGAAAAAAGTTAAAAAATAAACAAGTAAATAGACAACAAATAACTATATCAAACGCAAGAAAATTTACTTTTTTTTTTACTTATCTATATAATTTTCATCTGTTTACTGATTGTAGGATTTATTATGTATGCATTTGCTATCATCACTTTCACTTAGCCAAACCAGCATGATTTTGAAGATGGACGACAATTTTATCAGAACTTGGTCCTGAATTTCAGGCTTAAAAGATAATAATAAAAACAAAACTCTTACCCTAACCTGATTGGCAACCACCCTCGGACTTGGGCCTACGGTTCCACTAACCCGTTAAAAAAAAACATTTTTTTACTATCTTTTAAGCTTGAAATTCTCGATCAAGTCCCGGCGAAATTGTCAGCCATCTTGGCAAGTAAAAGTGACGCTAACAAATGCATTTTTTTTCACCACATTTTTTTAGTAACTATATTGCACAATCGCCCAAGTATGAAATGGCTTGTTTCATTTAATCCAATTAAGACTCAGCTTGTGTCTTTCAATCGTAGGTGTGTCCCTTTTCTTCCTGAGATTCTCATGGATGACTCTGCTCTTGAGGAGAAATCGACTCTGAAACTTCTTGGTCTTTCTCTCTCATCAAATCTTTCTTGGAGTTCATACATTTGATCCTTGTTTCTTGTAAAGTCGGTTCTCTCTATCGCTCTAACCACTTTCTCACACCTGAGGCTATTCTCTATCTCTACAAATCCACAATTGGACTACGTATGGAGTACTGTTGACATATTTAGGCTAGTGAATCTCTGTCCCATTTTCGGGTTCTTGATAAGGTGCAGAAACGTATCTAATTTGATTGGTCCAATCCTTTCTTCTTCTCTGCACCCTCTCTCTCACAGACGTGATGTCGCTAGTCTCAGTCTTTTCTATAAATACTATTATGGCATGTGTTCTTCCGAATTATGTGATTTATTCCCCACTTCTTTTGTTCCAGCTCGTTTGACTCATTGGTCTAGTATTCTCCATCAATTCAGCTTCCTATTCCAGTAGCTTCTTTCTAAGAACCGCAAGCTTGTGGAACTCTCTTCCTGATGACTGTTTTCTTCTTACATATAATTATAGTCTTTTCAAGACTAAGGTCAGTAGGCATCTCCTGTCTTTGCGATAATCATATTTCGTTCTTGTTAGCTTTTTACATCAAGTGGCTTCATGCCTTGTCTGGAGCGATTTCCATAAAAAAAAAAAAAAATGTTAAATATAAAAAGGCGCTTTTTTTCCTGACAAGGCAATTGTAACAAAACAAGAGAACAAACATTTCGATTGACTTTTCAACAAGTTTTTATGCGCAGAATTAAAATTCTGAGGAAGGAAGGAAAGAAATGATATTTATTGCTCTTGACCTAAAATGTCCGAAGAAAAAAAAAAATGTAGACGTCTTAAATTTTTGCTATAAAAATATCGACACAAAAAAAACAAAACTTGTTTTATGATTTGATAAAAATTACATTTTTCGAATTTTCTTTTTTCTCTCCGTTTACCTGCATTATATTAACGTACCCACAATACCAGGGGGCTGTTTCCCAGCTGACTACAACATGACCGTTTTCAAGTTCTTGTTGAGCCGTCCTCTTAAATAACCAAATTCTGCCAAGTTTCAACCATTGTTATCAATCCTCACGCTGTTGTCTCTCCTTTCACCAGACAAACTCATTAACCTTTATCCTCGAGTGGCCTTTAGCCTTGATAAGCAGTGATTCGTTAAGGCATTAAAAAACAAAACAAGAATAAACGTCGGAATTAGGAATTATGCGAGATTTGGAGTAAAAAAAAGTACTTATTTGATTAAAAGAGCAAAACTCTTTATTTTTTGACGATTGCTTCTTGCCATCTCCTTCGAATCAGTTGAAATATGCAGCTGATCTAGAAGTTGGTCTGGGTTTAGGGTTGGGGTACGAAATAGCTTATTTCGTTTAATCCTGTCAAGAAAATCGCCTATGGAATATGAAGGATAAAATAAGGGAAGCTAGAGTTAGGGTTAGGGTTACGATGTTGTCAAAAGTAAATGGAAAGTCCACTTTGGCCTTTTGGCTAAGATCAAAGTATAGTATCTGTTCCGATGGATACTACACCCCACAGACTGGTATTGTCTTGGCCTTCGGGGCTTGATTTACGCCGGTCTATGGGTCTGTCCTGTGCAGTTCTAGGAGGTCCACCCTCCCAGGCTTCGCCTCCCCTCTTTGGGGAGGAGTAAGTTTATTGCTTACTGCCTGAGGCGCCCCTACCGGGGAATGCCGACGGGGCTGCCCAGGCAATTTTTGATGGTCAGAGTGCTCACCTCTCGGGCGCTGGCTTTTCAACCCCTACTTTCCGACCCGACCTTGGGTCACATCTTACTTGTGGGAGTAGGATAAAACTGGCCTTGTGCCTAACTCCTGGAGAGGAGTAAATAATACTCTCCTTGGCCATTTGGCTAAGATCAAAGTGTAGTATCTGTTCCGATAGATACTGCACCCCATAGACTGGTATTGTCTTGGCCTTCGGGGCTTGATTTACGCCGGTCTATGGGTCTGTCCTGTGCTGTTCAAGGAGGTCCACCCTCCCAGGCTTCGCCTCCCCTCTTTGGGGAGGAGTAAGTTTATTGCTTACTGCCTGAGGCGCCCCTACCGGGGAATGCCGACGGGGCTGCCCAGGCAATTTTTAAACCCCACTTTCCCGACCCGACCTTGGGTCACATCTTACTTGTGGGAGTAAGATAAAAACTGGCCTTGTGCCTAACTCCTGGAGAGGAGTAAATCAATACTCTCCTAGATATTTCGCCTGAGGCACACTGAGGAAAGAAAGGAAATTTTTTTTCTTTGTTGTGGTAGAAAAATGAGTTCTTGCTGTGAATGTCTTACAAGGAGGAACCAGAGATTAGAGCTCGATCGAGTACCTTCCGTGGAAATAACGATAGAGTAGAGAGAGACTAGCAACGTCTCTTCTGTGAGAAAGGGTCTAGCAAATACTATTACTTTGTGCTTTGTTAACATTTTATTAAAAAAACATTTCCATTTTTAGTTGATCTTTTACGGCCGTAATTTTGTCAATGAGATCATTCTGGTTGTTTTAATGAATGGATGTTACGCTTTTTAATCGAGACATGGAGTCGGCAGCATCAGTTACGCTTTCTGACTCGGAAACCCCATGTGGTCGCCTGAAGTGAGTGCAAGTCGAAAAAAAAAACAATAAACAAAGTCATGAAGCAAAAAAAAAAAAAAAAAGGCAAGAAAGAAAAACTACATGGTGCGCCCCACCCTTTAGCCATTAGTCACCACTTAAGAAATATTAGAGAGCGTTTGATTCAAGATAGTGAGAGGAGAAGAGAGATGGGTTACTTGTTCAGTTGATTTAAACATTTAAAAAATTTTTTTTAACATAGTTCACCCCAAACAAGGCAGGCCGCTACTGTAGACGTAAGGGGCTACTGAGAAAAAAAAGGTGAAGGTTTTGGGGGGAGGTCAACCTAATTTAGGAGCTGCGCAGCGAGATGTCTGTTTACATTAGTTTTAAATTTCTGCATGTCAGTAACGCCAGGGAGCAAGGAGGGAGTTCCAGAGTCCAGCAGCACGAGGAAAGAAGCTATTGGGAGTAGAAAGCTCTCCGGCATCTGGGGACCTCCACAGTGTATGGATGTGATTTGGCAGATTGTCGGGTTGGTCTAGTGAATCTACGTCGTAGGGGTACCAGAGCAGCAAGCTCATCAGAGCACAATCGATTGAAGTACTTGTAAAACAGGCACAAGGAAGCAACATTGCGGCGATGGGACAGGGGCTGGAGCTTGGTAGATAGTGAAGGACTTATTAAGTTGGCGACACTTTTTTGGACCTTGCCTAAGAGGGAGAGACTAGCGGATAATACACCAGCCCAGATGTGGCAACAATACTCCATGCATGGACGGATGGTGGATTTGTAGAGATATAGGATAATGTCAGGTGAGAAGTTTACTGGCATGGTAGAGGGAACCTACCTTCTTTGCAGCAGCCCTGGCAATGTCTTCAATGTATTTTTTCCAATTCATGTTATCTGTGAAAGTTAGGCCGAGGAGTTTGAATGATGAACTCTCAGGCAGGGTGTATCTGCCATGACAATCGGTGGTTGAAGAGGTTTCTTATAGTTATAGAAGGAAAGTAGCTTTGTCTTTGTGGCATTAAAAGTTACCATCCATTTTTTACCGCATTCCACTACAGACTGGAGGTCATTTTCTAAGGATTCAGCCATTGCCTCAGATTTGTGCGCGTCGATTTTGCCCATATGATGAGAGTAGAGCGTGGTGTCGTCAGCAAATATTCCTATCTCAGTCGCAATGGCATCAGGGAAGTCATTTATGAAAATCAGGAACAATAGTGGTCCAAGAATAGATCCCTGGGGTACACCAGCATTTATGCCATGTTGCTTAGAAGAACGGCCATCGAGTACAACCTGGATCTTTCGTTTTGTTAGGAAGGATTTAATTATATTAAATATTTGTCCAGTAATACCATATGAGTGCAGTTTTATGAGAAGCCCTTCATACAACTAATTAGAGTATTTAATGTTAGTATTAATATTCACATTCCATAAGCGATTGTTCTGACAAAGGGGGAATAATTGCTGCTTTCTGGGTCGGAATCTATCCATCTAACACTTAACGTTTGCTAGTTTTTTACCTATAAGTATTTTTTTTCTTAGCTCCTTACATCAAGTGGTTTCATAACTTGTCAGGAGCGATTTCCATAAAAAAAACAATAAAACTTACCACTGTAAACTAAGGGAAGAGTCTATCAGGCATGTGTGTATGCAGTGTGATGATGTATGGAAGTGAAACCTGGCCAGTGAGGGTTGAGGACATGCATTGCATGGAGAGAAATGATATGACAATGATACAATGGATTACGTAATGTGAGTCTTGAAGACAGGCTTAGATCTGATGACCTCAGAGGAATATTAAATCTGGACAGTATAGGGAGATGTGTGCAGAAGAGTAGACTTTGATGGTAATGCCACGTTGAAAGAATGGATTAGTGGATGTAGAACAGTTGAGGTAGCAGGTTCACTTAACAGGGGAAGGCCAAGCAAAACATGGGAGGAAGTGATAAGAATAGACTTGATAGAAAGAGGGATAAATCGAATGTTACAAATCAGAAAACTTTTGCCTAAACATTAGACAAACTGCTAAAAACACATGTGAAAATGACACGAAATGAGATTCATTTCAACTATTAGTGATGAGACGATTCCGATATTTTTCCCGATACCGATACAATTACTGATTCTGTTTTAAATTCCTGATTCCGATACAATTACCGATTCCGATTCTTTATAAATCTCTGAATATTTAGCTATAAATTTTGTTTTTTAAAAAATTTTCAGATTACCGTAAAAAACCATGTAATATGTGCATATATTTTTTACAAACGTCAAAATACACTTGTGGGGGTGGGGGGGGGGGAGTGATCTATATATTTTAGTTTTATTTTCAGTTTAAAATCAATAAATATTCATCATTTTATCATTCGTACCAGCAATGGAAAATAAGGTTTAAAAAAAAAAAAAAAAAAAAAAAAAAATTAAAAGAATCGTTTTTGGCATCGGAAAATAGGCACACATTTTTCTGATATCCCAAAAAGTTCCGATTTTTCTGATTCCGGATTCCGATTAATCTTTCCAACACTAGTCACTACCCATTAAGCCAACTACTTACAACGTGTCAATGAAAGACTTGGTTGTTTTCTGTTAATGAGAGGATTATTGCAGGCAATCAGTTGATGTCAAAAGGATTTCCCATTGAACATTACAAACGACTTATTGGGTTGCAGCAGTCATTCACGCTTAAGTTTAAAATAGGATTTGTCTATGCGTCCATGAGTCTCCATAAGAAGCTCCGTCGGTTGGTCGGAACATTTTCATCGCTAAACCCACAGATTGAATGGACGTATCTAAAGAATGGGTCCATCCTGATTTATTTATTTATTTTTTTATTTATTTATTTTTTTATTTATTTTTTTTTATTTATTTATTTTTATTTTTTAAAAATTTTTTTATTTTTTTATTTATTTTATTTTATTTTTTAAATTTTTCGTTTGTTTTGTTTATAAATGTGAAATTACATAATGGATGATTCACAAGACTAAGTGATTTTATTGCTTTCACAAGAAAAGGGGCGTGATTTAACTGGATACGCTCCAAATATTTGATTTCAGATAAACTATATTTTTGACGCGAGAGCAAAAAACGATGATTTTTCTGTCTATTTTAGTTATTTATTTTCTCGCAAAATCAAAAGTTTCAAGTTCACTGATGCATTTAGCATCTGTACTCTTGTATCTGTCAAAGTTGTTTATTTTTTCTTAGCAAACGACCTCTTTGCGATACCTGAAAAGTTAGCAAATGTTACATCAACCAGAAAAAAAAAACCAGTTCGTTTTTACTTATATCGTCTGGAAATACTCATCATATTCGGGTTAATGTTTTACATGCTGGCATGTGGCGGTGGGTGTTTAGAAATTGATTCCCAAACTAACCTATCTCTGACCAGGTCTTTATTTATCCCTCTTTCTCTCAAATCCATTTTTATCACTTTCTGCCATATTTTCCTTAGCCTTCCCCTGTGAACTGGACCTGCTACCTCAACTGTTTTACATCTACTAACCCAAGAACTCTCGTTCATTCTTTCAATGTGGCCATACCATCGAGATCTCCTGTTCAACACACATCTCCCTATACTGTTCAGATTTAATATTCCTCTGAGGTCATCAGATCTGGGCTTGTCTTTAACACTTACATTACACATTCATCATATCGTTCTCATATCATTTCTCTCCATGCAACGCATGTCCTCGACCCTCACTGGCCCGGTTTCATTTCATTTCATTTCCATACATCACACTGCGTACACATGCCCAATAGACTCTTCCCTTATTCGACAGTGGTAACGCTCTGCTGGTTAGTAATGGCATGGTTAATGTTTTACATGCTGGCATGTAGTGGACGATGTTTAGAAATTGATTCCCAAACTAACCTATCTCTGGTCAGGTCTTTATTTATCCCTCTTTCTTTCAAGGCCATCCTTATCACTCCTTCCCATCTTTTCCTTGGCCTTTCCCTGCCTACTGACCCTGCATCTACTAACCCAAGTACTCTAACTCATTCTTTCATCATTATAATCATATTCAGTTTAATGTCTGTTTTAGAGGTAGGCATATGTTGGACAGCTTCTAGAAATTGCCTTCCCAACTGACCTATTTCTGGCCACATCTATTTATCCCTCTTTCTCTCAAGTCCATCCGTATCACTTCCTACCATGTTTTCTTTGACCTTCCCCTGTGAACTGACCCTAACCCTACCTATATTGTACTACATCTACTAATCCAAGAACGTTCAGCAATTCTTTCAATGTGACCAAACCAATAAAGTCTCCTGTTCTGCACACATCTCCCTATACTGTCTAGATTTAATCCTTCTTTGAGGTAATCAGATCTAAGACTATCTTAAAGACTCGCATTACACATCAATTGTATCATTCTCACATCATCTCTCTCCATGCAATGCATGTCCTCAACCCTCACTGGCCAGGTTTAACTTCATACATAATCTTACTGCGTACACATGCCTGATAGACTCTTCCTTTAGTCGATGGATGTAACACTCTGCTGGTTAGTTCCAATAACCAGTACACCTCGCCACCCTGGTCCCGTAACCAGTACACCTCGCCACCCTGGTCCCGTAACCAGTACATCTCGCCACCCTGGTCCCGTAACCAGTACACCTCGCCACCCTGGTCCCATAACCAGTACACCTCGCCACCCTGGTCCCGTAACCAGTACACCTCGCCACCCTGGTCCCGTAACCAGTACACCTCGCCACCCTGGTCCCGTAACCAGTACATCTCGCCACCCTGGTCCCGTAACCAGTACATCTCGCCACCCTGGTCCCGTAACCAGTACATCTCGCCACCCTGGTCCCGTAACTAGTACACCTCGCCACCTTGGTCCCGTAACCAGTACACCTCGCCACCCTGGTCCCGTAACTAGTACACCTCGCCACCCTGGTCCCGTAACTAGTACACCTCGCCACCCTGGTCCCGTAACTAGTACACCTCGCCACCCTGGCCCCGTAACTAGTACACCTCGCCACCCTGGTCCCGTAACCAGTACACCTTGCCACCCTGGTCCCGTAACCAGTACACCTCGCCACCCTGGTCCCGTAACCAGTACACCTCGCCACCCTGGTCCCGTAACTAGTACACCTCGCCACCCTGGTCCCGTAACTAGTACACCTCGCCACCCTGGTCCCGTAACCAGTACACCTCGCCACCCTGGTCCCGTAACCAGTACACCTTGCCACCCTGGTCCCGTAACCAGTACACCTCGCCACCCTGGTCCCGTAACCAGTACACCTCGCCACCCTGGTCCCGTAACCAGTACACCTCGCCACCCTGGTCCCGTAACCAGTACACTTCGCCACCCTGGCCTCGTAACCAGTACACTTCGCCACCCTGGTCCCGTAACCAGTACACTTCGCCACCCTGGTCCCGTAACCAGTACACTTCGCCACCCTGGTCCCGTAACCAGTACACCTCGCCACCCTGGTCCCGTAACCAGTACACCTCGCCACCCTGGTCCCATAACCAGTACACCTCGCCACCCTGGTCCCATAACCAGTACACCCTGGTCCCATAACCATGACAGGCCAACAAAAATGCTATTTAAAACTAAGCATATTTGTCAGTATGTCATGGTATTTTCTAAATTTTAGCGTGACGTACGGACCGATGGACAGCGCCGATTAAAGCCGATGCTAGGACGTGTTTAATTAGAAAGAGAAAAAAATCTAATTAAAACTTTCATAATTGCCAATTAGATAAAAAGCTAAAATACAAGAACGAAATTTGCCCTAATTTGCATAAAGCATTTCCCACACAGACCAGTTCTCTTTCTCAACAAGTGGACAAGGTCTTTTACATTTTTTCATACATCAATTGAAATACATGGATTTTCTCAGGCAAAAAATCGACTGCATCTCGTGTGTGTGTGTGTGGGGGGGTGTGTGTGTACAATTAAGAAGTTTCAATTTGTTTCTTGACCAAATGTGTGTGTGGGGGTGGGGGGGTGTACAATTAAGAAGTTTCAATGGGGAGGAGTAAATAAGACCAAATGCTTTGAAACGGTCGGTCTGATTAAATCTGGTTTAGTCAATCTTGAGGGTTTCTTTTTTTAATGACGGAATAAAACCTTTTCTATTCTAGAAAAGACCCCTATTTTACCGGAGAAATTTTTAAATTTTTCTTTTCTGACTTAGTAAAATCCTCTTTATTTTGTTTTCTTAAAGAAAAAATTATTTTTCGTTGTCTTAGGAAGATCCCCTCACTTTTTTTTTTGCTCGAGTAAAACCCCTTTTATTTTTGTGTAAAATCCCCCGTATTTTGTAAGACCCCTTTTATTTAAAGTAAAAAGAAATACTTTTGTTTACCCTTTGTTGTTGTCGTCTGGGGAAGGCATTACTTTTTGTCCTTAAAATTTAAATTCTAAACGAAAGAAAAAAAAATGGAAATTGAAAGAACTGACAATTATTCCCCCCCCCCCCGCACACACCCTGTTTAACCATTGAGCTCCTCTCTCGAAAAAGTCGTTCAACTAGTTAACTTAACTATTATTATTATTATTATTATTATTATTATTATTATTATTATTATTATTATTATTATTATTATTATTTCAAAAGGAATATTATTATTATTATTATTATTATTATTATTTCAAAAGGAATATTATTATTATTATTATTATTATTATTATTATTTCAAAAGGAATATTATTATTATTATTATTATTATTATTATTATTTCAAAAGGAATATTATTATTATTATTATTATTATTATTATTATTTCAAAAGGAATATTATTATTATTATTATTATTATTATTATTTCAAAAGGAATATTATTATTATTATTATTATTTCAAAAGGAATATTATTATTATTATTATTATTATTATTATTATTTCAAAAGGAATATTATTATTAATAATAATAATAATTAATTTAGAAACAGAAAAAAAAAAATTCTATACAGCCAGGAACTAATTTTGATTGGCCTTTTTTATTACCGTGGTTGTCTATCAGCAAAATTGTCAACTTCTGTCCTCGGATTGAACTTCCCCATAACTATATATATCCTTTGACTCCGTCACCAAGGATACTTGGATAAATATATTTTATTTTGATCAAAGGCTGTGGGGTCCACATTCGCACTTGTCAACAACGCCCCCAACCCCCCCCCCGCTTAGCCAGCGCTTAAATCACTGATCCGTCATGCAATGGGATCGTCGTCTCTCAAGTGACCCATCTTTTTTTTTTTGTTTCTTTTCTTTATTACAGGTTTGTGTCATCCATTATTGTCAATGGCCGTAACTCTTCGTAAATACATTCTGCTCTCCTGTGTGACTATAAACCCAGTCACGTGGACATTCCTTGAATAGTTTTCTTTAATCTTTCTGCACGATCCTGCCCCCCCCTCTCCAAAGATGACTACTACACGTAGCAGTAGTAGTAGTAGTAGTAGTAGTAGTTGTCGCACCTGTAGTATTATTGTCTTCTTTTTTTTTTTTTTCGTTCACCTGGTTTTCCTGCTACCCACAATCTCGTCAGCCAGCTAGGTAGGTTGCTTGGCGAGTTGATTTCTCTATCTACACGGGCGACGTCTTACCTGGACGGGCGACAGACCTGCCAAATTATTCGGACCCCCCCCCTCATATTTTTTTCTTATCTTCAGCATGTTTTAGAAAGAAGGGATATGATGAGGCAGCAACACGCAGGTAAGAATCGGGTGCCCTCTCACCTGTTGAACCGCTTTCTTTAACCCCCCCCCACCAAGTAATTTGTGTAAACGTTGACACCCCCCTCCTTGCTTTTTTTTTTTTTTCACCTCTCTTATACGTCCAACCTGTTTGTCTAAATCGTTTTTAATAAAACCGTTTCATGTTGTTAAATGTTATAATCGTCAAAAGTAGAAAGGTCCCTGGGTCGATTAGGGACCCTTTGAATATAACTTGTCTATTTCATTTGCTTTTCACTCATATATATATATATATATATATATATATATATATATATATATTTCCCGAAACAGTTTTTCATGGTAAACAACTGATGATCCCTTAAATAATGTTAGAAGCAAACTAATATAATAACTGTAAAAACTAAATTGACTTACATGAGTGATTTTCCACTGAACGACTTGATACTTAAGGGTTTTTAAAAAAAATTTTTTTATTTTTTATTTTTATTTTTTTATTTTTAATGGTAGAGAAACTTCCGAGACTATATATATATATATATATATATATATATATATATATATATATATGAAAGTAACTCCCTGTACTTGTAAGTTATTACTGAAATATAATTCTTACAAGAAATGAAGGGGGAGGGAGCAAGAGTTATGAATTATGCGTTATTTTTTTCCTTTAGTCCTCACATTCCACGGGCGATGTTTTTGACAATGGGGGAAAAATGCTGTTTTCTGGGTCGGCTGCTGTTTTCAATACTCTCATAGTATTCATCACCATTCATCTGTCAATCTATCCATCTTGTTGACCCTAATCTTTGAGTGGGTTTTTAGCCTTGATAAGTGTTGACTCATTAGTAAAATAAAGAATAAAAAAGGAAAAGAAGTTCCTTGTGAAATCAGTTGATGCGGTTTCCAGGCAGCTTTAGAAGCTGGTGGCGATTGCTGGCACCCATATCGAATTTTGAATAAAACTTCATGCTATACACTTCCTTATCCTATTCATTTCTTGTAAAAAATATATTTCAGTAATAAATTAGGAGCACTTAATAATAAAGAGTTACTTTCCAATCGCCCTGTATATATAATCTATTTATATAAAGTTATGGATGTGTATATTTTTATGTATTTGTATGTACAGGATTCACTCCATGACTAATTAACAAGTCGATACGGATTTTGGAACACATTAGGCATAGGGGTGGGTGGGTAATGCGGGCTATATTTAGTTTTATGAAAAGGGTGTCAAAATGAGGTGGAATCCCTTTGTGAAAATTCAAATACCTTGGATTAAAAAAAAAAAAAATTAACAGTAGGTATTAGACATTAATTAATACATATTACCCAAATTTCGGTTCCTTTGGAGTATTTTAAAGGGCTTTTAGGGGCACAATATGGGTACACCCTTCCATTTAAAAATTCAAGCATTTTCTATTTGGACACCAATTAAACAGGATTCCCTGAATTTCAATTTAATTCTTAAGACCCTTTAAGCTTAAAATTTTAGACATTTTCTAGAATCAAAATCATGTAATAGATTTTGATCAACATTGGAGTAAGGATTCTAGACATAAGGTTTAGTAGTATTCTATCTTGATTTTAATCTTCATAAGGGGACATAAAAGTGGTGCAAAACTGTTCTGTTAGAGGAATTAATTTTATCCCTGGGTATTCTTCTGAAATATATATAATAATTGTAATAATCCAGGTAAAAAATATCCACAGGGTGGTAATCCAGAGAATTTTAACCGGGTTTATAAAAAGTGCTCAATATCAAAATAGAGCTTTATATATGATAATTTTATTATGATAATTTTATTTACATAGACATGTACAAAATCTGCGACACTGGCATGTCGATGTTATCGATCAACAGTTACTATAAACTGAGATCTCATCAGGCAGAGTTAGAATCCGATCTTAACCTCAGATCATATTTGGAGAGAAACCTCCAAATATGATCTGAGGTTAAGATCGGATTCTAACTCTGCCTGATGAGATCTCAGTTTATAGTAACTGTTGATCGATAACATCGACATGCCAGTGTCGCAGATTTTGTACATGTCTGTGTAAATAAAATTATCATATATATAATGTGTGTGTGTGTTTTGTAATTCATCTTAGGGTTTTTGAAATAAAGCTCTGTGCACTTAGAGAATTTTAACCGAACCAAACCGACTTTTGCCGAACTAACCCTAAAACAGTTCGGTTGAAAGACTGTAGAAGTACTTAAAGCCCTATAACTATATATATATATTCTGAGACAGCGTCACCCAGTATACAAAAGTAAAATTTTAATTTGCTTTTCAAAGTCTATAAATTTGAACTTTTATTAAAGTGTTTTCAATGACGGTCATTTTTATTTTGAAAGTTTGTGTACTTCTGCAGTTTACAGACCGTGCTGAAATAATAACGTTATTATTTAGAAACCCATTATTAACATGAAGAGGGGGGGGGTGTCTGTTAACTATTCTGTACTTTCACCTAACAATTTAATAAATAAAAGATACCGTAAAAATTGAATAACTTGAAAATCCTATCCCCTCAAAAAAATAGCACGGACCGTAAACTGCAGATGTACCAAAATTTGTATTAAATTATCGAATATGTTTTAGCCTCTTTAATTTTGCTTTTAAATTTCGTAAAAAAAAAACAATTTTTTTTTTCTGTATGAAAAATGTTAAATTTTTTTTTTTTTTTTTTATCTCAAAAATGTTGGTATTTTTTATAGAATCACTCCCATTTCAAAACCACGTTAGGGTTAATGTCAAACTCGTTCTCAAGGAACTCGAAAAACCCATAAAGCCTATACCTCCATCCTCCCCGATTCGATATGCGAGGGGAGGGGGAATCTATAACATTACCTTTTTTTAAAAAAGTAAAAAATATAATTTGTCAAAAATAAAAGAAAGAATTTTATGTAAAATATGGCTGAAAACTAAACTAAATAGAGATATTCTAACGACCCCTATACTACAATTGATCGAGAAAAACGCCTTTTTTTTTTTTTCATGAATGAGTTATCTAAATTGTTTAAAATAATTTTTTTTTCTTACTAATGAGTGACCACTTATGAAGGCCAAACGCCACTCGAGGATAAGGGTTAATGAGATAGATGGATTGTCAGTTGAATGATGAAGAATATTATGAGAGGATTAAAAATAATTAGTGGAATCATATTTTATTATATTTTGGTTCTTAGGGGAGGGTGGTAGATGTTACCTCGCACCCATGAGGTTTGTCACGCACGCTCAAGTTAAAAAGGGGCAAAGTTAGACACAAGGTCGATTTTTAATATGGGGAATCCAGCTTCCCCCCTAAAAAGGCACACTTCGGATGGGACAAAACCAAAAATTGCTTCAGTCTCGAGGGACCTCTCCTCCTCCTCCAACCAAGGACAACAGATACTACACTTTGAATTATTTATTTGCTAAAAGTAGAATTACAATTTAACAAGTTAGGTACAAGGTCTTCAAAATGTGGGGAGTGATAGGAGGGGGTCCGGGGTTCATCCTCTGTCTGTCTTGCTTTTAACTAGTCGTATTTTGTTCCTGTCATTCTTTCACCATTTGTCTATCACTTTCACTTCAACAGTCACCACAATACCACATTTACTCTAGGGACTATCCGATTTAAAATATCCGCCCAAAAAGTATTTAAAATTTATGAATAATGATGGAGTTGAAAAAAAAAAAAAAAAAAAAAAAAAACACCCGAAAAAAAACAAAAAATTAACCAAAATAACGTGCAGGACTTTGATCCCCACACAGAATTTAAGGAATGCCCCTATTTATTTGCCTCCCCACGAGGGCAAAGTTAGACACAAGGTCGGCTTTTAATCTGGGGAAAAATTCTGGATTGGGACAAAAATAAACGTCTTTGTTGAACGCTTAGCATTGTAATGTGGGACTAAGGGTAAGTGGAGTAATCCTGGGAAAGGGGTGGCGTCCTCCCCTACATCTCCGTGTAGTAGGTAATGAAAAGGGAGCCGTTGGGTCGCCCTCGACTACGGTCGATCATTTTACTTTACTTTTGTGCTCCTAAACTTAAAGAAAATATGGAGTGTATCTGTCTAATCACAGACCCCCCCCCTCCTCCGTATGTTTCTTTTGTATATAAGTAAAAGTTATCATTTTTGTGTTGTTGTTCTTTTTAGAATTCCTATCAAGGCTTGAATTACATTTTTTATTATGGGCCGACATTCCTTAAATTGTTGCATTTTTTTTTTTTATTCGGCTTCCTTTTAAAAAGGACGTTTAAAAAAAAAAAAAAAGGAAAAGCTAAAAATACCTTTTCTCCGCACCTTTTTTCCTTATTAAAAAAAAAAAAAGAATTAAAAAATGAAGAAGAAAAAAAACTTTCTAAAGAATTCATGTTCTTTGACACAACAGAGGCGCATGGGAAAGTTAATGTTTTCCTTTTGTTTATGAGCACAAATCAACCATGATACTTGACTTTTGCCATTAAACTTTGATACAAACCCGGAATGACTTTCCAATTGACGGACTTCACAATCATTTTTGAATTTCAAAGACTCACGAAGTTAAACAGATGCCAGCCATTTTCTTATTGATAATGGATTAAAATGATCAACTTTTGGGTATTACTAGACCGTTGTTATTATTATTATTATTATTATTTTTTTTTTATTATTATTATTTTTTATTATTATTAATTATTTTTAATTATTATTAATTATTATTTGTTTGTTTGTTATGCCTCCTTGGGCATCTCCCCTTCTCAATTCAACTGTTAAAAAACCCAAAAAACTCTTAGTACAGTATCGATATCCAGATCAAATTCTGTTAAATATTTCATTTGACAACTCCCAAAAGTGCCCCCTCAATTGTTTCCTCCTACTACTTTCTCTGAATTCATCCAACCTCATCTTAAACTGATCTACGTTATTGCTGTTCTTAATCTTATTCCCAAAACATAACTCTGTGAGCAAAAAAACTTAACTGGTTAACAGATCTAGTTTTTGAAAACTGCCTTGACAATAACCTTCCAGATCTAGGAGAAATACTAAAAAAATGCCAACCATAGTTAGAAATGGCATTAATTATCTTGAAAGTCTCAATCATATCACCTCTCATTCTTCTCTCCAGCAAAGTAGTCAATCCCAATTTGTCCAATCTCTTCCTGTAACTGCACTCCTTTACTTTACTTATTAGTTTTGTCACCCTTCTTTGGGTCACAAACACAACCCCCATTTATTCTATTTTGATTTCATTCGAAAATTCATAAACCCCTGACATTTTTTAAGACATTCTTATTGCATGACTAAAAATAATAAGTCTCTTTTCTTTTATATTGTTCTTTTTCGTATTTTTATTTTTTAACATAGTTCACCCCCAAACAAGGCAAGCTGCCACTGTAGACGTAAGGGGCTACTGAGAATTAGGGTGAAAGTTCAGGGGTCATCCTAAATTGGGAGCTGTGCAGCTAGATGTTTGCGCACATTAGTTTTAAATTTCTGCATGTCGGTACAGTCGGGGAAACAGGAAGAAGGGATGGAGTTCCAAAGGCCGGCAGCTCGAGAAAAGAAGCTATTGGAGTAGAAGGCTCTCTGGCATCTGGGGACCTCCACAGTGAATGGATGGGATTTAGCTGATTGTCGGGTTGGTCGAGTGTATTTACGTTGAGGGGAGCACATTCCATTGAAGTACTTGGAAAACAAGCACAAGGATGTAACATTGCGGCGATAGGACAGGGGCTGGAGTTTGGTGGATAGTGAGGGACCTATTAGATTAGAGACTCTTTTTTGGACCTTGTCATTATTATTATTATTAAATATTATTATTATTATTATTATTATGATTAAATATCATTATTATTATTAAACATTATTATTATTATTATTATTATGATTAAATATCATTATTATGATTAAATAGGAGTATTATTATGATTAAATATTATTATTATTATTATTATGATTAAATATCATTATTATGATTAAATATTATTATTATTATTATTATTATTATTATTATGATTAAATATTATTATTATTATTATTATGATTAAATATCATTATTATGATTAAATATTATTATTATTATTATTATTATTATTATTATGATTAAATATTATTATTATTATTATTATGATTAAATATCATTATTATGATTAAATATTATTATTATTATTATTATTATTATTATTATGATTAAATATTATTATTATTATTATTATGATTAAATATCATTATTATGATTAAATATTATTATTATTATTATTATTATTATTATTATGATTAAATATTATTATTATTATTATTATGATTAAATATCATTATTATGATTAAATATTATTATTATTATTATTATGATTAAATATCATTATTATGATTAAATAGGAGTATTATTATGATTAAATATCATTATTATTATATAGAAGTAAACAGACTTATTATTTGGTTATCTAATTTGCATACATGTTTGTGGCGTGTATAGTCAATAGACACGTATGTACATTAGATGGCAGCAGTAAAAAAAGAGTCACTCTTTCTCTAAATGCTCACAGACACATTAAGACATCAGAGAGTGGTTGAATCAACATAGAGTGAGAGAAGACAAGAGAAATATATAGGCAAGAAAGATGGGTGGCTTATTCAGTTATAAATTACGGCTAATTAGAACAATTAAAACAGATTTTTTTTCAAACATAACTCAATCCCAGAACTAAGTTATATTTTAGCATGCTATGCAAAAAGCCTTAGGGAAACAAACGTTGATTAACTCGCATCTCTTTCTCTCTTATATATATATATATAATGTGTATATATATGTACAGAGTAATCTCCTAAACTAATGAACAGATCATTATGAATTTTGGAATATATATTCTAGGCAACATGGTAAGTAACATGGGCACATTATTTTTGGGGGAACTTTAACATTTGGGTGGTGTATGTATATAGAGTTAGGTATGTGTATATGCTTATATATATTTCGCTGTACAGGATAAACTCCTAAACTAATGAACCAATCATTATGAATTTTGGAACACAGCTGCTAGGCGTAAGGGTTGGTAACATGCGCTATATTTAGTTTAATTTAGTTTTGTGCAAAGGAGGTAAAAACGGGGTGAAAGTCCTTCATGAAAGATGAGATACGTACGATTTTGTGTGAAATCCATTAATAAATAATCCCAAAATTTCTTTGGAGTATTTTAAAGTGTTTTTTTTTTTTTGGGGGGGGGGGGGGCATAATATGGGCACAACCGCCAATTTGAAAATTCAAATATTTCAGATTTGCATTAAATTTGATCCATATTCATTAGAAACCAATTAAGCACGATTCCCTGAATTTCAATTTCTTATTAAGGTCCCTTTAGCTTTAGCCGTGAATTTGAGACATTTTCTAGAATCAAAATCATGTAATGGATTTCGATCAAAATTGGAATAAGATTATAGACATCCTTAGAGCGTAGGACAGGTCTTCCTGCTGATCTGGAACCGGTTGTGAGCTCGCCATAAAGAATATCCTTTGGGATCCTCAGATCGTCTATTGGCATGGCGAGTCATCGTTGGGTGAGCAGAGCAAACATGGTTGGGATGTTCGCCTGATCAAGGACATTCGTGTTTGAGATATGGTTCTTCCAGGTGATTCCTGGGGTTGCGCAGTGGCAGGTGTTGAGTCTGTTCTCTTGGCGGGCGTAGGGGGCACATGATCCATTGCTGCAGAACAGTGTGCTGAGCACGCAGACCTGGTACACCTTCATCTTGGTATTGGTGGTCGGCATCTTGTTGTTCCAGACTCTTTTTTTCAAGTGAGCCATGGTTGTTGCCGCCTTGCCGTAACGTTTGTGGAGTTCTGCGTCCAGGGAGAGATTGCTGGAGGTGGAGCCGAGCTATGTGAAGTCCTCGACAGCCTCCAGGGTGTAGTCGCAAATGGTAAAGTTTGGGGTACTGCTTACATCTTGGCCGAGGTCTTTTTTTAGGCTGATGGTCATGCTAAACTCTCTGCATGCGTATATGATGGTGAAATTATGAACAAACATTAATATAGCAATAAAATAATATACATAACAAGAATACATAGAATCGTGTTGAGGTTGAAGAAACCAAAGGGATTAAAATTATTAATACTAAGAATTTTGAACTGCAATAATTTCAAATTTGTCATTCTTTTTTGTATGCCTTCCAGTTTCAATATTACATTCCAATTTCCACGTCTAGATACACACTGGAGACCAGGCCTGAGTGAAATACTTTATATAAGGTCTTAGAACTTTATATATCTTTAAAACAGCATCGAACCTTGGTGGAGGTATACGCTCTCTTGGGTGCTACTCCAGTTGTTTATTTTATCCCAATATTTCGATCTCCAGTTCCTATCTACTTGCCTCCCCACGAGGGCAAAGTTAGACACGAGGTCGTTTTTTAATGGGAGTAAAATCCAGCACCCAGAAATGGGCACTCTGGATTGGAACAAAAATTGCCTCAGTCTAGAAGGACTTCTCCTTCACCGACCGAGGACAGAACAGACTAAGTGTAGCATCCGAACAGATACTACACTTTGTTCCTAGCGAAAAGGCCAGTTTCTGACGCCTCCGTTTTTATTTGGTTTCATGTTTCTCCCAAGTGATGGAGATAATTTTGTATGTTAACACCTGCTGAGCCCTTGTCATATCAAACAATAAAATATGATGATGATGATGATGATGGGAAATCGTGGCTGTTGGGATTTCCTGAATTCTGTCTGCCTCCTCCACCTTAATTGAGACCCCCCCCCCCCCTTAATCTTTCGTTAGGAGATTAACAATTAAAAAAAAAAAAAAAAAAAAAAAAAAAAAATTTTGTGACTCAACTCAAAAAATTCTGTTCAAGCACAGATTTGTTTGAGCTTAAGTGTTTTTGTTGTCCATTGTTTGAAAAGATGTTAGGATTATATTCACTACGGATGGAAAAATTTACGACAATATTTACCCCCCCCCCCCCCACAAAAAAAAAAGCAACAAAAAAAACAAACAAAAAAACAAAACAAAAAAAAAACTAGCAATTGAGTTCCGACATTACCTGGGTTAAATAAGGTCCTGCATGAGACCCGGATTTTTGAGTATGAAGTCCCCCCTTTTCTTCTTCTGTTCGTATATAATAGTTGTGCAACT
Source organism: Sepiola atlantica (assembly GCA_963556195.1). NCBI lineage: Eukaryota > Metazoa > Mollusca > Cephalopoda > Sepiida > Sepiolidae > Sepiola > Sepiola atlantica. The sequence goes on from OY744546.1 coordinate 6,447,704, forward strand.
AGTCTAGGAGAAAGAAAAGCTCCGAAATAACACCAGTCTTTCTCTGCTTATCTCGGCATTGTTTCCAGTCGTCTCGGACCTCTCCTTGCCACTGACAAGTGGTAGTACCTGCCAGGGTCCCATCTATGGGTCAAACAGAAACTGTCGTTTAGAAAATATACGCCGACAAAACAAATTAATCTTCAAAGCAATCGTATTATAGGGAGTAAATATGAAATAAAAATTTCAGACAAAATGGAAAATTAGTTTATGGAATAGTGGATACGCATGTCAACCGACTAGTAGAAATAAAGACACAAACGCATCATTAAACCACGATATTTCGGGCGATTCATTTACAGACTATTCCTTTACAAAACAAATAAAAAAATCAATCGTATACAAACAGTTGCCGCATAAAATGACCCGACGATGGTTGACATGCCATAAAACCGAACAATCAATCAATCTATTAAATAATGACACATATTTATTTTGCGTCGTGACGCAAGAGTCTCCACACTGATTGCATTTGTCGTATGGACATTAAATCAATGAAGTTATTATTTAGGTTCAACAAATTTGACACCTGACTGAGCAATGCCGGATAAATCTACTATTTAATATATATATATATATATATATATATATATATATATATGTGGGGTAAGGTACACGATAATTCATGAAAATGAAATGCCGTGGTGGACAAAATGTGTGAAAAATGACAAACGGAAAACAGGTTAAAGTGCAGGAGAAAAACAAAAACAAGAGATTTGACCGGTTTCGATCGTTGGCGGTCAAATCTTTTGTTTTTGTTTTTCTCCCGTTTTCCGTTTGTCATTTTTCACACACACACACACACACACACACACACACACACACACACACATATATATAAGGTATTTATTTTACCTTATTCTTTATTAAATTTCAATTAGATGCTTACAAAAAAAAATATGAACTTTAAATTTTATATCTATCTCGTGTGAATTCACGATCTCATATTTGAAAGTGGAAAACAACATCCACTAAGCCCGTTTACACCAACAGAAGCCGGGAAAATCCAATAAGATCAGGATATATAGACACACTGAAGAGGCCAAGTTTTTAATTGGCGAAATTATTTGTATCACTATAAACTAAAAAAAAAAAAATGGAAGTTTATAAAAAGAAAAAAAAAATCGGTTTTGATTTATTTTTCTTTTAAAATTGATATCGCATCTTTAAATGCTTCAAAGGTATTTATTTTACCTTATTTTTTATTAAATTTCAATTAGAATGCTTAAAAAAAAAAGAAATATGAACTTTAAATTTTATATATATATGCATGCCAATAGATTCCTGGTGAAAAACGTTACATCTGACCCGGCTACTTTAAACACTATTTGGTTCAGCCATATTCATTTCCACAAAGAATAAACAAACGTCTTGTGTTTCGGTATTTTTGAGATGCAGATTGATAATTTGCCTTGTCGCAAAGATCCGTTGCGCAATGGATAAAAGTGCTAGGTGATAATCAGTTCTAAGTGATAATGTTCAATGTGAGCGATACTAAGAATCCAATTACGAATTACTTAAGGTTTTTATCCGATCGTGGCTGATGGAACGAGAGCAAGTTACCTTCAGTGGATTAAATAAAGGGTTCCGTTCGTAAATTCCATACAGATCTTAGAGTTCGACAAGACACACCTGAAGAAGGTTGAAGGTTACATCGGCTGAAACGTTGTGGATATGACATCCAAGATGAGAAGAGTAGTTCGAATAATGATACAAATAATACAAATGTCTTCTTTTAGAGAGAGAGAGAGAGAGAATGAGAATGAGAGAGATTGAAAGATTGAGAGAATGAGAATGAGAGAGATCGAAAGAATATGAGAATGAGAGAGATTGAAAGAATATGAGAATGAGAGATTGATAGATTGAGAGAATGAGAGAGATTGAAAGAATATGAGAATGAGAGAGATTGAGAGATTGATAGATTGAGAATGAAAGAGATTGAGAGAATGAGAATGAGAGAGATTGAAAGAATATGAGAATGAGAGAGATTGAGAGAATATGAGAATGAGAGAGATTGAGAATGAGAGATTGATAGATTGAGAGAATGAGAATATGAGAGATTGAGAATGAGAGATTGATAGATTGAGAGAATGAGAATGAGAGAGATTGATAGATTGAGAGAATGAGAATGAGAGAGATTGATAGATTGAGAGAATGAGAATGAGAGAGATTGAAAGAATATGAGAATGAGAGAGATTGAGAGAATGAGAATGAGAATATGAGAGATTGATAGATTGAGAGAATGAGAATGAAAGAGATTGATAGATTGAGAGAATGATAGATTGAGAGAATGAGAATGTGAGAGATTGAGAGAATGAGAATTAGAATGAGAGATTGATAGATTGAGAGAGATTGAAAGAATGAGAGAATGAGAGAGATTGAGAGAATGAGAGAGATTGAAAGAATGAGAGAAAATGAGAATATGAGAGAATTAGAATGAGAGAGATTGATAGAATGAGAGAGATTGATAGAATGAGAGAATGAGAGAGATTGAAAGAATGAGAGAATGAGAGAATTAGAATGAGAGAGATTGATAGATTGAGAGAGATTGAAAGAATGAGAGAATGAGAGAGATTGAGAGAATGAGAGAGATTGAAAGAATGAGAGAAAATGAGAATATGAGAGAATTAGAATGAGAGAGATTGATAGAATGAGAGAGATTGATAGAATGAGAGAGATTGAAAGAATGAGAGAATGAGAGAGATTGAGAGAATGAGAATATGAGAGAATTAGAATGAGAGAGATTGATAGAATGAGAGAGATTGAGAGAATGAGAGAGATTGAAAGAATGAGAGAATGAGAGAGATTGAAAGAATGAGAGAATGAGAGAGATTGAGAGAATGAGAATATGTGAGAATTAGAATGAGAGAGATTGATAGATTGAGAGAGATTGAAAGAATGAGAGAATGAGAATGAGAGAGATTGAGAGAATGAGAGAGATTGAGAGAGATTGAGAGAATGAGAATATGAGAGAATGAGAATGAGAGAGATTGAGAGAATGAGAATGAGACAATCAGCAAAGATTTGTGATTAACCAGATGTCGCTGAGGTAAAAAAATTCCGACTTTACCCATTTTAAAATGAATTGTTCCCAAAATCAGATCATATCGTCCCATCGACTAAAACAGTGCAATTTCCACAAAGTGACGTTCGTTTTATTTATTTTGAAGAATATTTAACTAACAATTATTTTTATCGAAAAAAGACCGAGAATATGTTGTTTTTAAAAGAAATTAAATCGCTAAAATTTTAAATAAGACATATTCGTTTTATTTATTTAAAGAATATTAAACTGACAATGACAATTATTTTTACGGAAAAAAAAAAAAATGAATCATGTCTTCTTAATCTTATTGACTCTGACATACATTATTATGATATGATCATGGATAGAAAATTATAGAGATTGATGTAGAAGTCACCGTGGAATTTCCACAGGGTTCTTCTAGTTATTATTATTATTATTATTGTATGTTGAAGATTATATAGGAATAACAATTTTTCCAGCCTTTTGGCTGAGATTAAAGTGTAGTATCTGTTTCAATGGATGCTGCACCCCTTAGAGCGGTAGTCTTAGGGATACTCCTTCGCCTTCTCCCCCTTTGAGAACGGGTTAGTTTATTGCTAATCGCCTGAGGCGCCCCTACTGGGGAATGCCAATGGGGCTGCCCAGGAATTCTTTTTTGTAGGCCAGAGTGCTCTTCCTCTTGGGCGCTGGTTTTTCAATCCCACTTTCCGACCTTGTGTCACATCTTACCGGTGTGGGAGAGCGATTTTCTTCAGACAAAAGTAAAAAAAAAAATTACAAACAAATATTTTAAAGGAAAAACAATGCACATAAAATTTCTTACATTTGTCTGAGGCGTGAAGAGAGAGCAATACACAAAACAAACAAAAAAAAAAGACTATATTTATAATAAAAAAGGAGTAATTCTCTTTGCCGTTCAAACCTACAATTTAACGTAAAGCCGCCAGACATATGTAAACACGAGTGTCATCAGAGGACAAAATAAGCGTTGTTCATAGTTTCAAAATCGACTTGGCAATCCCATCCATTCACTGTGGAGGTCCCCAGATACTGGAGAGCTTTCTACTCAAATAGCTTCTTTCCTCGTGCTGCTGGCCTCTGGAACTCTCTCCCTGCCCCCTATTTCCCCGACAGTACTGACATGCAGAAATTTATAATTAATGTAAACAGACATCTCGCTGCACAGATTCTAATTTAGGTTGACCCCCCCCCCCACCATCTCCCCTTTTCTTTCTTCTCAGTAGCCCCTTACGTCTACAGTGGCGGCCTGCCTTGTTTGGGGCGAACTACGTTCTGTTTTCTACAGCCGCTTTCTAACGGAAGAGACGTTGTTAGTCTTTCTCTACTCTATCGTTATTTCTATGAAAAGTGCTCGACTGAGCTCCAATCTCTGGTTCCTCTTTGTAAGACATTCACAGCAAGAACTCGTCTTATTACCACAACTGTAAAGAACTTTCTTCTTCCTTATAACTCCTTTCTCACAAAACAGACGTTGCTAGTCTCTCTCTACTCTATCGTTATTTCCATGGAATGTGCTCGACTGAGCTCCAATCTCTGGTTCCTCTTTGTAAGACATTCACAGCAAGAACTCGTCTTACTACAGCAACTGCAAAGCAATTCCCCTTCTTCCTCCATGTGCCAAGCATCAAACGGAATATAATGTGTTAATCGTTTTTTGTTTTTGGTTGGATTGCATCAAGGATTGTAAATTTTATTAAGGATTCCATTTGTGGTATTCTTTTAGGGGGGGGGGGTCAGGCGGGAGGGGATCCTGTATTTGGTGAAGTTATTGAAGTAAGGAATAGTGTTAGTGTGTTATATTATCAAATCTACCATTGAGTTTTCCATATCCCATCATTATACACTTTATTGTTTTATTTTGCTTCAGTCGAAGTTCTCAGAAATCAAGGGTCCCCTTCCTGAGGCTCACACTTGATCTCTATATGAGATACAAAAACATTTGAGTGTTCAATTAAAGTCCCCCTTTACCCCTGAAACGTTAAGTTAGTAAAGAAGCTACAAAGATTAATTTCCTCTCCCCAATTGATGACTTGTAAGATAGTATATCTTTCATGTGGTCTTAAGAGACCACATGAAAGATATACTATCTTACAAGATTCCAGGACAAGAATTCATCTAGTCTGGTGGAGTATCAACATTAGTGCAGTTACAAGAGGCAACACAACTTGGAGAAGGTGCACCATTCCTCCTATGAGCCAGTGTGATGTAACCATACCAAGGGGATCATATTTGGGCTTCGAATACAATGTTATTTTGAATATTTAGTTAGGGTTTGCTTGTAGGGTGAAGTATCCGCATGCCACGTTGTTCTGACAAATCCTTGTACAGAGAGACCGAAGACACTCGAGGATGGTGTCTAGTAGGTAATCCAAACACTCTTTATGTATATCTACTTAACTCTGTTTAATAAAATTCTTTCTTGATAAAGTTTCTAGTTGAAATCAGTACACACCTGTGTTAATCCTGTTTGTTTTTGGTGTCTGTCTTTGCTTATTCCTTTCTATACTTATACTTTCTGTTGGATATTTATCCTTTGAACATACTATTAGCATATCTATATATAAAGTTAGGTATGTGTGTATGTTTATATATTTCTTTGTATAGGATCCACTCATATACTACAAGAATTTCCCTTTCTTCTTCCATGTTCCTAACATCAAATAGAATTTTTATATAAACAGTTTCTTTCCAAACGCTCCCCATCTGTGAAACACGTTGCAACAGGATTGCTTCCCTGTGTGTTGCAACATGGTCTGGTTCTAATCCAATCTTAAATACTTTAAATTATCATCATATTCGGTTTAACATCAGTTTTACATGCTGGCATGTGTTGGACGGCTTTAAGAAATTGACTTCCAAACTAACCTATCTCTGGCCAGGTCTTTATTTATCCCTCTTTCCCTCAGGCCCATTTTTCATCACTTCCTTCCCTGTTTTACTTGGCCCTCCCCTGTGAACTGAACCTACTTCCTCAACTGTTCTACATCTACTAACCCAATCACTCTCATCCTTTCTTTCAACGTGGCCATACCATCAGAGTCTCCTGTTCTGCGCACATCTCTCTATGCACCTTCAGATTTAATCTGTCGAGATGGAAATATTTACGAAGAGAATAATTTTTTTGAAGCAGCTAATAAAAATCGTGTTTATTGTAAAATTGCCTCTTCAGAAGATCGTTAAGATTTTAAGTGAATTTGAACATGGCAGTAAAAGTATACATTCCATGAAATCCTTATATCATATAGAGAACTAGCCTACCCGTTTACCGGCGTTGCCTGGGACAGTAGAATTCCATGCCCAATCTATGTTATATATAAGAATAAACACATTTAGAAAAGAAGGAAGAAAAAATAATTTAAAAATCTAGAACTAGGACAAAATAAGGAAGCAAAAGTTACGAGGCTGCCGAAAGTAAACCCAAATTAGTCACTTTCTACTCTCCTAGAAAAGTCATAGGTGCTATTTTTTTTTTTTGGGGGGGGGGGGGGACACCCTGTACCCTGTACCTATAATCTCTCAAATAATTCATCTGAGAAACCCCATAATATCCTTGCAAATTCATTTGTTTAACATTATTTCTGAATTTTCCGTGTGTATTCTCACACTTTCTACGAAGTGACATTTTTAACTTTATTAGATAATTCGGCAAAATCCGTGTGGATTGCTGTAGGATAACTCAAATTAAACCCTAACCCTAACCCAAATTGAAAAGAAATTGTGACTTTTATTAACGATTCCATGGGTGGGTTACATTTAATTTGGGTCACTCTGCATCTATTACTAATGGAGATTTGGTGTCTGTCTGTCTGAAGCCGAAACTATACTATTCAGTTTACTATCCTACGAGATAATTTATGCTCCTTCGGGTCGTATATTTTTGCTAGTATATATAATGTAAGTAGGAGAGTAGAAAGTGACTAACTTGGGTTTATATTCAGCAGCCTCGTAACTCTCGCTTCCCTTATTTTGTCCTTTAGTCCTCACATTTCGTGAGCAATGTTTCTGACAAAGGGGGAAGAATTACTGTTTTCTGGGTCGGAATCTATCTATCTATCTATCTATCTATCTAACACTTATCGTTAGCTAGTTTTTGACCTTGAAGTAGTATTTTTATTTTTAGCTTCTAACATCAAGTGGCTTCATGTCTTGTCTGGAGCGACTTTCATCTAAAAAAAAAGAAAAGGTGTTGAGTTTGATAATGAAGAACCGATTGTGACAATTTCTTGTTGATGTATGCTATCCCCCAAAGGAGGTAATGCCTGAGAAGATGGTCTCATGCCAACAGAATAGATATTGCACTACCCCCTCCCCCCCAAAAAAAAAGGAGGTAATTCTTGGTATATTTTTTATATGGAAATCGCTCCAGACAAGGCATGAAGTCATTTGATGTAAGGAGCTAAAAAAAAAAAAAGTATTGCTTAAAGGTCAAAATCTAGCTAACAATAAGTGTTAGATGGATAGATTCCAACCCAGAAAACAGTAAATCTTCCCCCTGTGTCAGAAACATCGCTCATTGAATGTGAGGACACTAAAGGACAAAATAAGGGAGTGAGAGTTACGAGGCTGCCTAAAGTAAATCCAAGGTCCACTTTCTATTCCCTTTAAAAGGTAATGCCTGGGAGAATGGTATCATGGCAACAGAACAGATACTAAAATACCCCCCCCCCTGAATTGAGCACTAAAAGATAGTACATTAGTATGAGTAATAGTATACTTTTGACTTCAGACAGATACCAAATCTCCATTAGTAATAAATTTCAGACTAATGTACTATCTTTCATTGCTCAATTCAGGGGAGGGGGCGGTCGTGTAGTATCTGTTCTGTTGTCATGATACCATCCTCCCAGGTATTACTTTTTACTTTGGTCAAGGGGCACGGGGTTGTGATATACTAAAAATATGACTTCTGGCCGCATATCTTTTCTAGCATTTAATAATGTACGAGCAGAGCTATCCGGTATATCCCAGGGGGACTACTAAGTAATTTACTTAAAGAATAAAGTTTTACAAAAAAAAATAATAAAAATTCTGAATCTGCGAATAAAGTATCTGTGTGCCCGTAGATTAATTCCTATTTTAATCACAAAAATATTAAGAACAACGGAATATATTTTTTATGTCTATTAAAAGTGAAAGAAATTATTGCCTTTATTTTTATTATCAGTTATTAAGATTAAGCCCCCTCTTCTTTGCTCATAAAAATTAAATTTACATACATGATTATTCTTTCCTTTCTTAATTATTATTAAGATTAAGCCCCCTCTTCTTTGCTCATAAAAATTAAATTTACATACATGATTATTCTTTCCTTTCTTAATTATTTTTAAGATTATGCCCCCTCTTCTTTGCTCATAAAAATTAAATTTACATACATGATTCTTTCCTTTCTTAATTATTATTAAGATTAAGCCCCCTCTTCTTTGCTCATAAAAATTAAATTTACATACATGATTATTCTTTCCTTTCTTAATTATTTTTAAGATTAAGCCCCCTCTTCTTTGCTCATAAAAATTAAATTTACATACATGATTATTCTTTCCTTTCTTAATTATTATTAAGATTAAGCCCCCTCTTCTTTGCTCATAAAAATTAAATTTACATACATGATTATTCTTTCCTTTCTTAATTATTATTAAGATTAAGCCCCCTCTTCTTTGCTCATAAAATTAAATTTACATACATGATTATTCTTTCTTCTCTTAATTATTATTAAGATTAAGCCCCCTCTTCTTTGCTCATAAAAATTAAATTTACATACATGATTATTCTTTCCTTTCTTAATTATTTTTAAGATTAAGCCCCCTCTTCTTTGCTCATAAAAATTAAATTTACATACATGATTATTCTTTCCTTTCTTAATTATTATTAAGATTAAGCCCCCTCTTCTTTGCTCATAAAATTAAATTTACATACATGATTATTCTTTCCTTTCTTAATTATTATTAAGATTAAGCCCCCTCTTCTTTGCTCATAAAATTAAATTTACATACATGATTATTCTTTCTTTTCTTAATTATTATTAAGATTAAGCCCCCTCTTCTTTGCTCATAAAAATTAAATTTACATACATGATTATTCTTTCCTTTCTTAATTATTATTAAGATTAAGCCCCCTCTTCTTTGCTCATAAAATTAAATTTACATACATGATTATTCTTTCCTTTCTTAATTATTTTTAAGATTAAGCCCCCTCTTCTTTGCTCATAAAAATTAAATTTACATACATGATTATTCTTTCCTTTCTTAATTATTATTAAGATTAAGCCCCCTCTTCTTTGCTCATAAAATTAAATTTACATACATGATTATTCTTTCCTTTCTTAATTATTATTAAGATTAAGCCCCCTCTTCTTTGCTCATAAAATTAAATTTACATACATGATTATTCTTTCCTTTCTTAATTATTTTTAAGATTATGCCCCCTCTTCTTTGCTCATAAAAATTAAATTTACATACATGATTATTCTTTCCTTTCTTAATTATTATTAAGATTAAGCCCCCTCTTCTTTGCTCATAAAAATTAAATTTACATACATGATTATTCTTTCCTTTCTTAATTATTTTTAAGATTAAGCCCCCTCTTCTTTGCTCATAAAAATTAAATTTACATACATGATTATTCTTTCCTTTCTTAATTATTTTTAAGATTAAGCCCCCTCTTCTTTGCTCATAAAAATTAAATTTACATACATGATTATTCTTTCCTTTCTTAATTATTTTTAAGATTAAGCCCCCTCTTCTTTGCTCATAAAAATTAAATTTACATACATGATTATTCTTTCCTTTCTTAATTATTATTAAGATTAAGCCCCCTCTTCTTTGCTCATAAAAATTAAATTTACATACATGATTATTCTTTCCTTTCTTAATTATTATTAAGATTAAGCCCCCTCTTCTTTGCTCATAAAATTAAATTTACATACATGATTATTCTTTCCTTTCTTAATTATTATTAAGATTAAGCCCCCTCTTCTTTGCTCATAAAATTAAATTTATATACATGATTATTCTTTCCTTTCTTAATTATTATTAAGATTAAGCCCCCTCTTCTTTGCTCATAAAAATTAAATTTACATACATGATTATTCTTTCCTTTCTTAATTATTTTTAAGATTAAGCCCCCTCTTCTTTGCTCATAAAAATTAAATTTACATACATGATTATTCTTTCTTTTCTTAATTATTTTTAAGATTAAGCCCCCTCTTCTTTGCTCATAAAATTAAATTTACATACATGATTATTCTTCGTTTTCTTAATTATTTTTAAGATTAAGCCCCCTCTTCTTTGCTCATAAAATTAAATTTACATACATGATTATTCTTTCTTCTCTTAATTATCATGAGTTATTATTAAGATTAAGCCTCTCTTTATTTGCTCATAAAAATAAATTTGCCTACGTGATTATTGAAGCGAGCTGGACGCACGTAAGTTCATCTTTATTATATAGATATAAGAACTACTGACCCAACAGGTCCCGGGGGGTCTCGTAGATAGAATAGTAATCGAGATGTTCATTTTAGTAATTTGTCTTCTAAGATCTTTCAACAAAGAATCCTCAGGATAGTAATGTCAGAATTTACGTGCTTATTGAATGTGACAATAAAAATAATCTTTGCGTTGTCTGTAACCGATTTAACGGATAACCAGATTCTTGTTGTCGTCGACAGAAATGTAAGTCACGTCTAAAACTTTTGAATGGAAAAGTGACCGACCATGACTCAAGATTTTCGAAGTGTTATCTGTGTAGCGATTAGCGCAGACGGGATTATCGACCAAATGCTAATCAAACGGTTGAATCCGTACTCTGCCATTGAAAATAAAAATGACTGTCTCTACGTGATGGAACATGCTGTGTGATCGGCTCGATCGATTGTCTCGTATAGCCGGATTAACGGGAAACTATAAATCTATTAACTTTTACTCAAAAGCAACTACGCCATCTTGAAAAAAAAGATGTTCAACGTTAAATGTAAAGTCACAGCGGGAAAATTCCTTTCGATAATTCGATTAGAAAATATTGTTTTTTCTGTTCTAACCACTTATTCATATTTATTTATTTTTGGTATTTCTATACTTTTCGAAAGTAAAGCCACGCTCTTCTCGACATGTGGGCAAAACTAATGCGTACATATTTTTTATTTTATTAAAAAAAAATTTAATTAAAAAATTTTTTTTTTTTTTTTTTTTTTTTTTTTTTTAACTTTTAGGTGCTTGAGGACTGTAGGTCCGAAAATTTTAATTTTTAATTTGAGGAAAGTCAAATAAGGGGGAGAGAACTCTAGTTTCAAGTTTCAACCACGATGTATCTTAAAATGGATTTTACTATTGTAATTAATGTAAAATAAAGTTAAAACAATCACAACGCATTCGGCACCAATGAAAAATAAAATGATTTTGAAAAAAAAAATGATTTTGAAAAATGTATACGTGAAAGGATAATTTAGGAATAAAACAATCACAACGCATTCGGCACCAATGAAAAATAAAATGAGTTATTGAAATAAATTATCACAGAAGAAGAAGGAAAAAAAATAGAAAAAATACGTAAATGGAAGGGAAAAAACATGAAACACGGGAAATAAAGTTTTTGAAATAAATGACAGTTTTACACTGGGTAAAATTCGGCAATTTGTTTGAAAACAATTCCTTTTACGTATACATTTTTTAAAAACTTTATTTTCGAATAATTACAATAGTAAAATCCATTTTCAGATAAATCATGGTTGAAATTTGTCATCAGTTGTGAATGGCCGGATTAAGACTAAATCTATTTGTGAGACTCTTTTAAAAATGTTTATCTTTTTATCGAGACGAAAAAGATAAAGGTTAATGATGTCTATTACTCCCCACCTTAACCCTAACCTCACCTTATCCGACTTTCATGTACCTAGCATCAAACGGAATTTCCCAAAACTTTCCATCTGTGGAACCCGTTACCATTGGATTGCTTCCCTGCAGACTACAACAAATCCAATATCGACAAATACTTGTCATAAACCGTCCTCATTCTGTTCAACATTTTCAATCCTCTCATAATAATCTTCACCATTCAACTGACTATGTATCCATCTCACCCTAACCCTTATCCTCGAGTAGCTTTTAACTTTGTTAGAAAAAAAATGGAAGGGGCTGAGGAGTATTAACTCGCGAAAAGTTTAGGAGTTAGATACATTTGGGAGTGGAGTTAGTGTGTCAGCCCGTCAGCAGTTCGTTCATTTCGTATGAATCAGATGATTCTATTGTTGGCATCGGTTTCCCCGATATTTTTCGAGTCAGAATTCTTTCTAGAAAGACCTCGGTTACTTACAGAAGGGACTACATGAAGGTTGCCAACATCCTAAGTGAAAGTGTTTATGTGGAACGAACTGGATTCGAACTTGGCACACCGTGGTCGTCAGTCTGTGTCGTTAGCCACCGTCACCTCCCCCTTCAGCAATAATACTGGACCATTGACAAATTGGCTATTAGTAAAGTGTAGTTTCTGTTCTGATACTACGCTTAACCTTTTTTGCCCTATATATATATATATATATATATATATATATATATAAGAAATAAGAGTGATAAACATGTTCGAATGTCCAAATTTATTTCAAATTTCGATTGTTCAATGCAAGGTGTATTCTGTAATAAACCAGTGTTTATTATTCTTTCCTTAAGCCAAGGCTTTTCAAAGATCGAAATCTTATCATCAGAGGAGAAATACAGATAGATAAGTTGGCTGTAGAAAAAGCCAAAGTTCAAATATTTGAAAAATATTAAAAATATTAAAAATGGGGTGAAAAAAGTTTGTGTAAAAAGGATATGTGGTTTGTCCAGATGGTAGTTGTCCGTTGAAGGAGTGTCCGTTGAGGAGATTTTTGAGAAGACGAAAAAAAGAAAATTTTTCGTAGGAGCAGTATGGAGAAGGTGTTCAAAAAGAAAGAAATCCTTGGCTTAAGGAAAGAATAATAAACACTGGTTTATTACAGAATACACCTTGCATTGAACAATCGAAATTTGAAATAAATTTGGACATTCGAACATGTTTTTCACTCTTATTTCTTCTATCTTTATAATTGATCTATCTCGTATATTGAGCTTAACCTTTTCACTATAGGTCCTATTTACTAAAAGTTTACTTTTGGTTTATATTTGATTATATAAGATATATATATATATATATAAGATGAAAGAGGGATAAACATGTACGAATGACAAATTTATTTCAACTTCGATTGTTCAATGCAAGGTGTACTCGGTACCAACATGTTTATTATTCTTTCCTTAAGCCAAGGCTTTTCAAAGATTAAAATCTTATCATCAGAGGAATTACATAGATAGATAAGTTGGCAGTGGAAAAGCCAAAATTCAAAATTTGAAAATTTTTTAAGTAATGGAGAGTGAGAGTGTGCGTGTAGAAAAAAAAAATGGTTTCTGTCCTGTTGGTAAACGTCCGTTGATGAGGTGTTCAGTGATAGATTTAAAGATGGAAAAGAAGGGTTTTCGTGAAGGCAGCATAGAAAAAGTTAAAGAATGAAGTAAATCCAATCTTTCTATTGGATTTACTTAATTCTTGAACTTTTATTGTATGTATGTATGTATGTATGTATATATATATATATATGTATATATATATATATATATGTATATATATATATATGTATATATATATATATATATGTATGTATATATATATATATATATATATATATATATATATATATATATATATGTGTGAGTGTTTGCTCTAAAAATTTTTTTTTTTTTTGTTTATTTTCACCCTAAAATGAAACTGATGTATGGTGTGGGTGTTTTTCAAGACACTCTAATCTAAGAACTCTTATTATTTGTGAACTTTTTCTGATGATTTTGTAGTGTTGCAGAGACGATATTGACATACAAATGTTGTTTGGCACAAGACAAATGAAACGGACCGTTAAATATATCTCACAGAAATTAAAACTTTTTGGAAATGTGAAAAAATAAAAATAAAAGTAATAAAACAAACCATGGTTATTGGAATATAATAAAAAAAACTGTTCTATATTTTGCTCTGTTATCAATGAGGTACAAACATTGAGCTGAATCTTCAAAGGAGACTACAAAGTAAAAGGATCTGATGATATATGGTAGTACATATATTGTCTTTAATAATTAATTATATATATATATATATATATTTTTGGAAATGTGAAAAAATAAAAGTAATAAAACAAACCATGTTTATTGGAATATAATAAAAAGTGTTCTATGTTATATATATATATATATATATATATATATATATATATATTTTTTTTTCTTATGTATTAATCCCGAGCTATGGTGGGGTTTGCAATGATGGATTTTTGTCTCCACTTAGCACAATCAAAAGCTTGGTTCAGGTTTACACAGATCTTTGTGCAGGGTGTCTACCCATCTCATCACCGGCTCTCCTCTCGGTGAAAAGTGCATATACTGAGCAACATAGGCTCTTCCTGTTTGTGTGTATGTGTATATATATATTTTTAAGCAAACATTATTAAATAACACAGAGTGGTTTTGTTTGATGCGACTTTTTTTTGTTTTTTCAATTTTCCGAATTGTCCATCTTATGTTTCGGTCAAATTGATGTAAATATGATCCATGGGTTTCTTGTTCCATTCTTTTTTCTTTTTTGCAAGTACTTTCGATTTGAATCGTTACTGAAAGAAAGTTGTTTTTGTGTCAAGAGAAATTGAGTAAGCATGTTTGTTTCGGCTGGCGTCGCATGCGTTTACATGTGTGTAAATAGCGTGCCTGTTTTTGTTAGTGAACGACTGTATGTAATAATTTGTGTGCGAGAGTGTTCAGTTAACAGCGTGTATATGTTGGCGTTGTTTTTAGTAGTCCGTGAAAGTCTCCCGTTGCGTCTGTCAAGGCCTTTCGGCCACGGGCCGAAATTAGCGTTTAAGGACGTACCCACATGCGTGTGGACGAAAAATACTGGAACAAAAGGAGTGAAAAACGCTGTGTTTTTGGGGTTTTCAATATACATGTTAGAACTCGCTGACTGGCCGAAAGAAACTGCTGATTGGGGCTTTTTTCGGCACTTCTGCATTTCAACCGTCACTTGGACTTAATAATTGAAGAGTTCCATTCATTCCACCGAGTTAACCGGAAATATATATATATGAAAAAAACAAAACAATGTTGACTGTTGGATTTTCGTTTTAAATTATAAATTTTTGTTTTAAAAATCACTGTTGACTATTTTGATAAAATTTTAATTCATACAAAAAACTAAATCACTGACTATCCATTAAAATGATAAATTTTCATTTTAAAAATCACTGACTATTTTGAGAATGTTTTAATTCATACAATAAAAAAAACACATTTTTATTATTTTTTATAAATTTTTAAATTATTAAATAAAATATTTTCAGATTCAATAACGATACATTGTTCCCTGTTATTATTCTTCGCTGTTAATATTGTCATTTTGAATAAAAAAACATCTAATTCGGTTACTTCCGGTTGATTGTCTGCCCCTGCCTTCAAAAGAGGAAAGCAAATTAAGTCTAAGTGACGGTTGAAATGCAGAAGTGCCCTTTTTTTTCCAATCAAGAGTTGATACGTGAATACAATATTCACTGCCACTTCCAACAGTATGCCTGTGACCGGACATCCCTTCTTGCTTTGGATATATATATATATATATATATATATATATATATATATATATATAATTGTACAGACTTATATTAACTTTAATTGTTAATTGATTTATCGGATTAATGATCCCTTTTAACGATCTCATTTGGATTAATGAGATTAAGTGATAATTCGTTATTAACGGGACTAATTTTAATAACAAATAAATTGAAAGACAAACCAAATCAATTACAAGTTTATTAATCTTTATTTTATTTAGAAATTTAAAAACAAAGCAAAAAAAAAAAAAATGTCCTCCACTAATTGCGAACGAGTTTTTTTGTCCCCCCCCCCCCCCCCCCGCCCCCGGGACAAAAAATAGCCGTCTTTATTTTAGCCGTTGGATGTCATAAACTTATATTTGGCATTTGATGTCGTAAACTTATTTTTGTCATTTGATGTCGTAAACCGACTAAAACTGAGGCATAATTACACATTAGAAAGTTACTCTTGCAATAATCGCTTCTAGCTTTTAAGTTATCGGTCTCTCTCTCTCTCTTTCTCTCTCTCTCTCTCTCGCCTCACATCTCCATCTCTCTCCCCCTCGCATCTCCCTCTATTCTCCCCCCCCCACCGCCTCGCATTTCCCTCTCTCTCTCTCTCGCCTCACATCTCCATCTCTCTCCCCCTCGCATCTCCCTCTATTCTCCCCCCCCCCCACCGCCTCGCATTTCCCTCTCTCTCTCTCTCGCCTCACATCTCCATCTCTCTCCCCCTCGCATCTCCCTCTATTCTCCCCCCCCCCCCCCGCCTCGCATTTCCCTCTCTCTCTCTCGCCTCGCATCTCCATCTCTCTCCCCCTCGCATCTCCCTCTATTCCCCCCCCCACCCCGCATTTCCCTCTCTCTCTCTCTCGCCTCACATCTCCATCTCTCTCCCCCTCGCATCTCCCTCTATTCTCCCCCCCCCACCCCACATTTCCCTCTCTATCTCTCTCTCACCTCACATCTCCATCTCTCTCCCCCTCGCATCTCCCTCTATTCTTACCCCCCCCCCCGCCTCGCATTTCCCTCTCTCTCTCTCTCCCTCACATCTCCATCTCTCTCCCCCTCGCATCTCCCTCTATTCTTCCCCCCACCCCCGCCTCGCATTTCCCTCTCTCGCCTCGCATCTCCCTCTATCCCTCCCCCCCCCCCCACCTCGCTTCTCCCCCTCTCGCATTTCCCCCTCTCTCCCTCTAGCATCTCCCTCTATTTTCCCGCCTTGCATCTCCTTCTATTCCCCTCTCCCTCGTATCTCTCTCACCCCCCCCCCCGTATCTTCCTCTATCCCGTATTTCCCTCGTATCTTCCCCCTCTATTTTGCCCCTCGCATCTCTCTCACCCCTCGCATCTCTCATTTTACCCTCTCTCCCTCTGGTTCTACCAGATCAGGCTGCCTGAAGATATCGGCTTCCTGACCCAAAATGCACCAAACATTGATGTTTTATTGTTTCTTCTCTTTGCAAAACTCAATCATGTTCTGCAAAACCCAAGACAAGAACAAAAATTTCCATCCCTTCCTCTCCCCTTCCCCTCTTCCTACCTATCCCCCTTTCACACCATGAATAAATACTTGAACATATAAAGAACTTGAAGAATAAAGACTTTACCCCAAAATGACTGGATTTTGCATTAAAAACCCGAGGAGGGTTGATATGTCGTAACACAACCAGAAAATAACAATTTCTCTCCCTCACCTCCACCTTTCCCTCCACCCGCATCTCCCTCCCCTTTCCCCTTTTCACTCAACCAAACACCATGAATAAATACTTGAACATATAAAGAACTTGAAGAATAAAAAGTTTTACTAAAATACGATTCAAAAGTGGTAAATCCAGGAAAGGTTGCATTTTACATTGCAAACTCTTCCAACCGGATAACTTGGGCCTTTAATTGTTTGACTTCTCCAAAATTCAACGGATTTTACCATTTTTGGCGCCAACATTTTCTTGGATTTTAGCGTCTTTTGAACCTGCTGCTACAATTTCCATGACGCCTTCAACGGTGAACTTTTTCCTATATTATCAACCTCTTCTCTTTGCATTCGACATTTTCTATACTTTCTATATTTGTATTTATATTATATTATATTTATAGCTTTTCAAATTATGACTTTCGATAATTCTCCTACCAACTTATCTCTCTGATAAGATTTTATTCTTTGAAAAGCCATGGCTTAAGGAAGTAAAAATAAATCTTTTATTTAAAACACCTTGTTCATTTTATTAACATACTAGAAAATGAAATTCTAAATAAGTTTTTAAATGCTATCATTTTTCTTTATAAATTGTCTTTATCTTTTTTATTTTTAATTATAATAATAGTAATAATAATAATAATAGTAATAATAATAATAGTAATAATAATAATAATAGTAATAATAATAATAGTAATAATAGTAATAATAATAGTAGTAATAATAATAATAGTAATAATAGTAATAATAATAGTTATAATAATAATTATAATAATTATAATAGTAATAATAATAATTATAATTGTAATAATAGTAATAATAATAATAATTATAATAGTAATAATAATAATTGTAATAATAGTAATAATAATAATTGTAATAATAGTAATAATAATAATAATAATTATAATAATAGTATTATCGATAAAACGATTGCGTATGTAGAAGAAAATTTGACAATACAAAGTAGAAAGGTATATTACAGAATATTAATTTATTAAAAACTTAAAAATAAATATTCAAATGAGCAAAATGTGGCAAGATGTAATTCAACCGGTAACTTTACTTCTGTTCATTTATATATGCTCTGTTGTAAAAAGTTGACAATCATCGAGCTTTCCATTGGAAGAGGTTAGTAGGCATAAAGAATAGAAGGTATATGCTAAAACATATACTTTCGCACTCATATGTATATATACAGCATAACCACACTGACACACCGGTTCCAGTTAGATCACCCAAGTTAAGCAACGTCGAGCCTGGCCAGTACTAAATGGGTGACCATTTGGGAACACCAGACACTGTATGTGGCCTGGAGAGGATATTGGCATTACGAGGTTCTATCATGCCCACAGAAAAGTTAGCGTATCTGCCTGACTCTCTGAGGACGTCCCCGGGCGTTATGGGAACAACAACACACGCATATATATATACAGGGTGGGTTAGGGTTAGGGTCCTATCTTTAAATTTGAATAACTTGAATTTGAATAACTTCCACAAAATAAAAGTTAAACTCACCAAACTTTATGTGTGTGTAGACTGACCCTTCCGAGATTTTTTGAAATAAACAAAACAAATTTTAGTCGAAAAACACTTCTTAAAACTTACAAAAACTAAAGTATTGTTTTTTACACTGTTTTGAGTTTTTTAAGCAAAAATAATGTTTTCTAAATGAGGGTACGTTCCTTAGGGCTAATACGGCTCATGCTTGCTTCGGAAGGGGTCCTTTACTTATTCTAAAAAAAAATTTTAAAAAAATCAATAAATAAAAAAGTTATGAATTTTTAAAAATAGGACCCTTATATATATATTTATAAATAAATATTAATTATTTATTACCTACAGACATCGATGTTTCATGCTAACACAATCTTCAGTGCAGGAAGTTAATTTCGGACGGTCGGCGGGCTCAAACTCAGAATTAAGGAGGAATTTAACTTTGTAAATACCAAGTCTGCGGGTATATTACAACGAGCAGCGAATAGTGATCTACAACAACAAACTGTGTTGGATCTCGCAATGAAGCTAGTAGTACTGCTTGTTATTAAACTCACTCAGAGTGTCCGGCCTTAGTAAAGGGGGCTTTTAATAATATTTATAAATAAATATTAATTATTTATTA
Source organism: Sepiola atlantica (assembly GCA_963556195.1). Classification (NCBI taxonomy): domain Eukaryota; kingdom Metazoa; phylum Mollusca; class Cephalopoda; order Sepiida; family Sepiolidae; genus Sepiola; species Sepiola atlantica. The sequence continues at coordinate 6,467,247 of OY744546.1, forward strand.
CTTATATATATATATATATATATATAGTAATCCAGGTAAAGTAAACATCCACAGGATAAAAATTCACAGAATTTCAACCAGGCCTATAAAAAAGTGCTCAATAGTAAATAGAGCTATTTATATAATTATATTTTATTTATACAGACATGTACAAAAAGCCGCTATACTGGCATGTCTATGTTATCGATCAATAGTTATTAGAAACTACCGCCTGATGAGATCTTGGTTTCTAATAACTATTGATTGATAACATCGACATGCCAGTGTAGCCATTTCTGTACATGTCTGTATATATAAAAATAATTATATATATCTTTGACAATCGGATAACTCGAAGGTAACAGCTAGTATATAAATGCGCGCATGCACTGCATAATAAGAAGATTTCTAAACTAACAGTCCAACCCTAACCCTAACCCTAACCCCAACCCTAACCCTAACCCTAAACAAACAGTCTATCAGATGAAATGTAAAAAATCTCAGTGAAACACTCACATTTGACAAGTTGATTCAATAAATATTAATTTATGGACACATTTTCTGTGAAGAAAATCAAAGTTAACTGAAATATTTTCTTTTCTTTGGTGTTTTACATGCCTGGAGTCGTAGAATTTTGTATATTCGGACTGCTGTTCTCATCTTGGGTGTTTTTATCACAACGTTTCGGCCGATGTAACGTCCGACCTTCTTCACGTGTACTTTGTCGAACTCGGGAATCTGGACGGAATTTCGAACGGAACCCTTTATTAAATCCACGGGGGTAGCATGCTCTCGTTTCCTCGCAAGGACCCGTGTCGCAGTGGATATAGTACTAAGTAAAATTCAGTTCTAAGTGACAGTCATCTGAAGGTTGAAGGTTCAATCCTCAGTGCGGGCGATACGAAGAATTGCGAATTGCTGAAGACTTCTTCCCAGTCATGGCAGATGGAATGAGAGCATGCTACCCCTGTGGATTTAATAAAGGGTTCCGTTCGAAATTCCGTCCAGATTCCCGAGTTCAGCAAAGTACACCTGAAGAAGGTCGGAGGTTACATCGGCTGAAACGTTGTGATAAAAACATCCAAGATGAGAACAGTAGTCCGAATATACCAAATTCTACAAATTATCAAAAATTCTGAAACACAAATTTTTATTTCTTCTTTACTATTATCCGATCCGTATGAAATCAAACTTTTTAAAAACCGTATTTCACAAAATAATTTCATTACGAAATTAAAGTTGCCAAAATTAATTCATGTTTCTTCGGAAACAAATCAAGGTTGGAGGTTACATCGGCCGAAACGTTGTGATAAAAACACCCAAAATGAGAACAGTAGTCTGACTATACAAAATTCTATTAATTATCAACCCTTATCTAAAAAATTCCGAAACATAATGCCTGGATTATTTTGTAGATAAGACTTGGAATTTGTCCTTGTGTCTTGGCGTGATGGCATCAGGCCAGCTAAGATTAATTAACGTTGATAAAACAAATTGATATAAAAAAAAAATGACATAGCTTACCCCCCCCCCCCCCTTCTCCTCTAGGACATGTAGGTGTGTTTTTATTCTATTTTTCGAATGCTGTGATTGTACTTCTGTTCGGTCGTATTTTTACTTTAGGCTGTCAAAATAGGGGGAATAATTTATCACAATTGGCTTCAGAATTTTTTTTAGATCAGGATTGATGATTTATATTATTTGTATTATTTGAACTATTTGTATTATTTATATTATTTGTATTATTTGGATCATTTGTATTATTTTGGATTATTTGTATTATTTTGGATTATTTGTATTATTTGGATCATTTGTATTATTTTGGATTATTTGGTCTATTTGGATCATTTGTATTATTTTGGATCATTTGTATTATTTTGGATCATTTGTATTATTTGGATTATTTGGATCATTTGGACTATTTGGATCATTTGTATTATTTTGGATCATTTGTATTATTTTGGATCATTTTGGATCATTTGTATTATTTTGGATCATTTGTATTTTGGATCATTTGTATTATTTTGGATCATTTGTATTATTTGGATTATTTGGACTATTTGGATCATTTGTATTTATTTGGATCATTTGTATTTATTTGGATCATTTGTATTATTTTGGATCATTTGTATTATTTTGGATCATTTGTATTATTTTGGATCATTTGCATTGAATGCTATTCTCACGTTTCGGTCGATGTAATCTCCGACCTTCTTCACGTGCATCATTTCAAACTCTAGAATCTGTACAGAATTTCGAATAGAACCTTTTATTTAAGCCACAAGGATAGCTTGCTCTTGTTCCGTCGATAAAGTCTTAAGTAATTCGTAATTGTATTCTTAGTATCGCCCGTACTGAGGGTTGAACCTTCAACCTCTAGAACACTGTCACTTAGAACTTATTATCACTTAGCACTTATATCCGTTGTGCCATGGGTACTTGCATATTGAGGGAGATAATGTATCTCGACTTATTTTTAGATTTTTTTTTTCAAGAATTGATTTTAACAAAGATTTTCCATATTTCTTCTATGCTCATTTTTTTGTGAACTTATTTAAAAAAAAAAAATTTTTCTTGACATTTTTTTTAATTTATTAATTCCAAAACAATTAAATTCCAGTCGCTAATGAAATTGTATTTTTAGTGTTTTCTTTTTTTCTTTTTTTCTTTTTTTTTTTTTCTTTTTCTTTTTTTTTTTTTTTTTCTTTTTTTCTTCCAGTGAAAATGTTTTCTTTTAATTAGCCAATAAACATGATTTCCCCATTTCAAAAGAAATTTTAAAAAAATCTTTGCTTTTTTTGTAAATAAATAATTGTTTACAAAAAGTCTGTTAAAATTCTTGACAAAATTTTTTTCAAGAACAAGTTGAGATAAGTTATTTCCCTTACTTTGCCACCCTAAAGTAAAAAAAAAAAAAAATATGTCTGCTGATCTCTACAACCCCTTACACGGATCAAGATCTTGCCAATTCTCTCTCTTCCAATCTGGAGCAAATGGTGCAATGGGTAAAAAAAGTTGCTTGTTAGTTTTAACACCTCTAAAACCAAGCTTCTCTCCTTTAACCACCAACGCTCAGGTCCTTGTTTTACCCCAGTTGAAATGAATGTCTCTATTCTTGAGGAAGACCTTTGTTTTAATAAACCCCTGGGACTGACTTTCACTCCAGATCTAAAACGGAAGGCTTATATCCAATCTGTTGCTAAGGTTGCTAGATAAATGGTTGGATCATTCCATCGCTCCAGAAAGTACCTGACTCCTAATGCAGTCATCTATCTATATAAAAGTCATCCTAAGAAGCATTACAGAAACTCAAAGAAACGTTGTTAGTCTCTCTCTACTCTATCATTGTTCTTGGCCTTTTGGCTAAGATCAAAGTGTAGTATCTGTTCCGATGGATACTGCACCCTATAGACTGGTATTGTCTTGGCCTTCGGGGCTTGATTTACGCCGGTCTATTGGTCAGTCCTGTGCAGTTCTAGGAGGTCCAACCTCCCAGGCTTTGCCTCCTCTCTTTGGGGAGGAGTAAGTTTATTGCTTACTGTCTGAGGCGCCTCTACCGGGGAATGCCGACAGGCAATTTTTAAACCCCACTTTCCCGACCCGACCTTGGGTCATATCTTACTTGTGGGAGTAAGATAAAAACTGGCCTTGTGCCTAACTCCTGGAGAGGAGTAAATCAATAAAACGTTGTTAGTCTCTCTCTACTCTATCATTATTTCTATGAAAGGTACTCAACTGAGCTCGGATCTCTGGTTCCTCCTTGTAAGACATTCATAGCAAGAAGTAAATACTGAACTCACCCCAGCCACAGTTCCATTTCGATAAAGGGTTGGATCATGCGACCTATATAATAGGTGTCGCTCAGAGCACTCTTTCTTGCCTTGACAAAGTATAAAATTGACTTCACGATCTAGTGAGGGATTATCTCTTCTATTTTCTACCGACCATTTCTCACAGAAGAGACGTTGTTCATTTTTTTTGTATTCTATCGTTATTTTCGTGGAAGGTGCTCGGCTGAGCTTTAATCTCTGGTTCATCCTTGTAAGACAATTGCCAGCAAGAACTCGTATTGCTGCAAAGAACATTTCTTTCTTCTTCTTAGTGTGCCTAACCTAAAATGTAACTTTCATGAACAGCTATAAAGCAAAGACTGTTGAATATTCATGATTGAAACTTGGTCGACAAGTCAGTCATAGACTTGTAAGAGAACAAACTGAAAATGACCCCGGTTTCTAACGACACCGGCGGGTTATTCCCTGTGGTTAGACCCAATAAAGGGACAAAGAGAGATTCGAGTTTGCTGTGATAAAATGCCTTGTCGCCACTCGTAGCAAGTAAAACGAGTGTGGAAGGGGACTTACCTCAAGTCAAATTTGTGGATGAGTTTATGTAGCGTGTAAGGTCCGGTTACGGGCGAAAACGAAACAGCAAAATGGCGGCCATTATATGTTGACGGATCTCGCAAAGTAACGTGAAATCTCGTTCCTCATATGCAAATGAGATGGTGCTGGTTTGGATAAAAAGCCTGTTTTCAAAGAAGGGTGCTGGTTTGGATAAAAAGCCTGTTTTCAAAGAAGGGTGCGTGATTTGGAGTCGTGTGTACATACAGTACTAAGGTGTGACGATTTTAACTGCGAAAATCAAAGCCGATGTCGTTGGTGGTTATGAATTCAAATTCTGGTTGTCGAACGAAGAAAGCATTGGCGTGCTCGTAGTTTAAAAAATGGGTCGTTCATTTCAAAGCATTGCTGGGTCAGTATTATAAAATTGAAAATAGAAGCCTTTATCAATGCAAGATTAATTAAAAAAATTTTTTTTTTTTCAAATTAATCTTATTAATTTCGGAATAAGATTCCATCATCAGAGTTGACCAGTATTGTGTCAGTATTGTGTCATTTTATTTATATATATATATATATATATATATATATATATACATACATACATACAGGGCTTTACGCGCTCCACTACTTTTGGAGCTGCTCCCGCTCCTGCCCCAACGCCCAAAATTGGAGCTGGCTCCTCTCATGCTCCCATTTTCAAAAAAGAGCCGCTCCTGCTCCAACTCCTATAAAAAAGGAGCGGCTCTTTTTCAGCGCTCCATAATGAAAATGTACCTTGTTTCATAAACGTTCTATTCTGCCAATGAATGGTCGAAGGATAGGGGTGGACGTTAAAGGATATTGGCAATATGGGTTGGGATGTCACTTTAAGTGTAAGACCGTAAGATAATATTTGACAAAATCTCGCTAATATTTTGAGAGTTATAGGAGAACATGTCGGACGAAGTATAGGATTATACGTCAATTTTCGTTTCCTGAGGTATAAAATAGAAATAGAAAAATCCCTGAAGTATTTTAAAACAATTTTAATTTTCATTACATTAACAGCCTATTTTTTCAGGAAAGGAAAATTTGACCCGATATTTTTTCTATTTATTTTGGGAGAGAATTTAGATTTGTTTTAAGTAAATAAAGTTTTACTTTTAAACATTATTAGTGATTATTTTCTTTTTAAAGAAAACATTTCTCTGAAAGAGGAGAGACAGCCAGAGCAACATTACTCGTCGTGTTGTTTAATATTTGTTTGTTTACGAACGTAATTATATTGTATAATGTATATTATTATTTACAACAGAGAAACGCGCAAGTACTTTCAAACAAATCGATTTATCCATTTTTTTTTTACTATAGTACAATTTGGGGCAAAAAAAAACCAATGAAGTTTATTTTTTAAAGATTGAATACACAAATATTTTTCATAAGTTGGCCGAAAAATATAAATAAATTGTCAATAAACAATTCAGAGATCCATTTAATGTCTTAAAATTTCATACAAAATATCTGGCCTAGATTGGGAGTTGAAAAAATATCGGATCAAATTTTCCTTCCCCCACCCCCCCAAAAAAAAATTAACTGGAGCAAGTTTTCCTAGGTCGGGCAATATTTATAAAAATTAAAAATTTGAAAAACAAGGTGAAACGTCTATATTTGAAATCTTTAACAAAAGCAAACTGTTTACAATTTTAATATTCGATAATAGATTTTTTAAGATAAAGAAAGATATCTAATCTACTTTCGGTTCTAAAAAAACAACAAATTAGTCAGAAAGTCTAATTATTTGCTTTTTTAAATTAAAATTTAAGATATTTTCTTTAATTTAATTAAGTTTAAACATTGGTTTAATTGTAGAATAAAGACCGCTGTTTTCTTTCGCTCATTTCGCTTGGTATTCGCCCAAATTTAGGATGAAACTGATTGCTGGTCTTAATTGTATTTTTGGTCATGAAATAAAATTCTCATTTACTTTTTAAAGTGTTGAATCCAACTTTAATTCCAGATTTTAATCGCTGGCAGCCATGTTGGTTTTTATTGTTTTTTTTCCTTGGATTAAATATATTTTTTCTTTGGACTAAAGATATTTTTACTGCTTTAACATTTTATTACACACAAAAAAGACTTTGAACATTCTATTTACAAAAGCAAGTTTTAACGGAATTTAACAAATTTGAAAGCAAACATGAAAAGGTTAAAACATACTAGTCATGAATTTAAGAATAACAAAAAATGTCGCCAAAAAGACGACGGGTTAAAATGTGGTATAAAAGTTCAATTTGATATATGCTAAAAAATAAATTAGAATTTTTTGTCAGGACAAAATGTACCATTTCACCCCAAAAATCGATTTTATCGAACATTTGGGTAAATACCGAGCGAAATGGGCGAGAAAATCCAACGGCCCTTATAGTATAATTGAACCTAAAATTCTTCATTTAAAAACACGAATTAAAAGAAAAATTGGCTTATTTATTCAATCACAATAAACATCCTTTTGACACCCCCCAACCTTCTCCCCTTTTCTTTTTTCTTGTTTGGGGTGAACTATGTTAAAAATAATTTTTTTTTTTTTTAAAAGTTCAAATCTATAAGAAAATAACTTCAAAGACATCTATAGACTCACTGGCGGATTTAAAGACTTTGGTGCCAAATTGTCTATCTTCTGCCTTAAGAAAACTGTCTCATCAAAAATTTAACACATAGATGTAAACATCCACCTAATAAACTGGTATTGTCCGGCCCTTTGGGTCTGGATTTACGCCGGTCTATTGGGGGTTGTCTGGTCCTGTGCAGTTCTAGGAGGTGCACCCTCCCAGGCTTTGCCTCCCCTCTTTGGAGAGGAGTAAGTTTATTGCTCACTGTCTGAGGCGCCCTACCGGGGAATGCCGATGGGGCTGCCCAGGCTATTTTTAAATGGCCAGAGTGCTCACCTCTCGAGCGCTGGCTTATCTAATCCCACTTTCCCGACCTTGTGTCACATCTTACCTTGTGGGAGGTAGATAAATAACTTCAAATGTTCTCCTTCTTTCTCCCTGTCTCTCCCTCTTTTTCCCTCTCTCTCTCCCTATCTCATATACATTTACCGAATATAATTTTTAAAAATAACTCAGAGTAAACTCTGAGACTTTCTTTTCTTTTCTTTTTTATTGTTGAATAAAAAACTAATGTTTAAAAGAAAAAAAATCAAATAATTTTGGAGCGAGGAGCGCGGAGCGATAAAACCACCGCTGTTTAGTCTCAAATGGAGTTGCTCCCGCTCCACTCCTGCTGAATATAAAATGAGCCCTCCTCTCCTTTGCTCCAGCAAAAAGGAGCGTGCTCCTTTTTGGAGGGCTCCATAACGCCCTGTATATATATATATAAGTATGTGAATGTATATAAAAACAATAATGTGAAAAAAAGTTTATATTGTGTTATAACTTCTTATTTTTTATTTTTTTATTTATTTATTTTTTTATATATATTTTGACGTGTAGGAATATGAATTGTTCTGTAAAGAAAAATAGGTTTTTCTTGTTGATGATAGGGAGAACAAAATTTTCGACTGATGCCTTCAGTCTTCATCAGTGTTTGGGGTTTGCGTGTGTACGGTGGGAGGTTTATTATTTCGTTGATTTGATCGGTGTACCTTCATAAAAAATAACTTTGAAGTATCAGCAGAGATGCTGATCAGGGGCGAATCTCCTGTGGTGGGAATGACAGGTTTTGGCCCCTCTCCACTTTTATACCCTTTAATGTGTGGGGTGTAGTTAGAGCGATTATTTAAATTTTTAATGAAAAAAACCCAAAAAAAACCCAAAAAACTGTGCTACTATAGGGGGGGGACCTATATTGGCTTGAATGTTTCTGATTGCCATTTACGGAACAGACAAGAAATGGCCGAGCCGTTACCGAACAGTCAATTAGTGAAACATTTTTTCCATCTTTTTCCCTTTACTTAAGATTGGGTTCAATTACCCTCACGCCCTCCGTGTAAAGAATGAGTTAAAAAAAATTCTTCATATCATTTAATCAAATAGCCGGGAAATGGGGGATCATTTTACGTTAAATTTATGCACGAAATTGATTCTCTACTCTAAATTCTACAAAAAACTTGTTTTGCGGGCGTTCACACATAATCGCCTAAAAAGAGTAGAATCTCATTTTGGGGGGGGGGGTGAAGGTGGTGGTGGTGGTGGTGGTGGGAGGTGATTTAGTTGATGGTATTTATCTACAATACTACCAATAATTTTATTTAAATCATTAATTGAATCAATTTTAGTTTTTTTTTTTTTTTTTTTTTTGATGAACTTTTAAACCCTGAGCTAGTGTCGTCTGCCTTTATACATTTTTTGCTTTGCAGCTTTCAATTGCAAACTGCTTCGGCCATTTCCGGTTTGTTCTGTAAATTGCAATCGGAAACATTCGGGCCGATATGGATCTTCTTCTATAGAAGCCCCTAAAAAAATTATGCTGTAAAAAAATAAATTAAAAAAATTCTTCCGTTGTTTCGTGACAAAAACCAATGTCAAAATTGAAAATGATGAAAAATAGGAAATAAAAATGCCAAAAAAAGAAAAGTGATTAAATCAAATAAATTTGTAAACTTGGGTTTCAAATAGCATCCACTTCATCATTGTTTTTCTACCTTTATCCTGTGCAACAAGGTCTGCACTTGATTTCTCCTTTCGACAATACACAGTCAAAGGTTTGGTCAAGATGAAGTTCGGCCATATTGAGATCTTGGTGTAGGATATCCAACCACCGTGGTTTCAACCATTCTCTGCACCTTTATACAAACAACCACCATCTTGAATAACATTTTGCGACGGTTTTGTCTGGCAACCACTTATTCTTAGCAAAAATATATAATTTAAATGTTCAGTTTTGCTAATGAACAGCCGAATGTGACAAGGAGGAGGTAATGCCTGGGAAGATAGTATCATTAGGGTGAGCAGTGGGAGGGGGAGATAGAGGGTGAGCAGTGGGAGGGGGAGATAGGGGATGAGCAGTGGGAGGGGGAGCAGTGGGAGGGAGATAGGGGATGAGCAGTGGGAGGGGGAGATAGAGGGTGAGCAGTGGGAGGGGGAGAGAGAGGGGATGGAGAGGTAGAGAAAGATAGAGGGTGAGCAGTGGGAGGGGGAGAGAGAGGGGATGGAGAGGTAGAGAAAGATAGAGGAGCAGTCAGAGGGAAAGGTAGAGAGAGAGGGAAAGCAGGAGGTAGAGGGAGAGATGGGGGCAAGTCAGAGGGAGAAGTAGGAAAAGACCAGGGAAAGTAAGAAGGAAAGGTAGAGGGAGCAAGTGGGGGGGGGTGGTAGAGAGAGAGAGGGGGAGGTAGTGAAGTTTTAAAAGAAAGATGTTACGCGTTTTTATTCAACTCTTGTTTGTCTTCCCGAGTAATGCCGAGTAACCATGCTGGTTCCAAATAAACCCGAAAATCCTACTGCTTTGATCAACCAAGGATATCGAAGACATTCGATTATACAGCACTCCTTAGAATAAAAAAAAAAAAAAAAAAATAATAATAAAAGAACGCTGATCTAGGAGGACATGCATGCGCAACTCTCGTATTTTGTCAACCGTGGGACACACCCAGCAGTTTATAAAAAGAAAATTCCACTAAAAAAATTAGGTGCATGTCATGAATCACGGATAGCATGCAGTGTGACTCATTGGCGGGAGTAAAAAAAAAAAGAAAAGAACCCTAAATTCTACTAATCATCGACCGAAGACAGAACAGATGCTACACTTTGATCCTAGGCTGAAAATTGTCAGTGGAGCTATAAAATTAGAATATTTGGTATTCTAATTTTAACGTTTTTATAGTGTTACATGTGTTGGAGCCTTTTCTCCAATACGCGTCCGCCATGTTGAAAATGACACGTGTTCAGACTAGAAAGGGGGGGAAAAAGACAATAGGCAACAATGAAGAAATGTTTGATGAAACGTATCCGTCACTCTATAATAAAGGCCAACGTGCAATTATTTATAAGTAAATGTACTTCCGTCCTGACATGCAAGTAAATGTAGCTTCTTTCCAAGGCATGCAGGCTTGTGAAACTCTTTTCCTGCTGACTGTTTTCCTCCTACCTATAACCTTGTTTTTTTTTTTTCAAAACTTAGGCCAATAGGCATTTACTGTGTTTGCGATAATCATATTTGTTCTTGTTAGCTCCTTACATCAAGTGGCTTCATGCCTTGTCTGGAGCGATTTCCATAAAAAAAATAATGTACTTCCCTTTCCTTCCGTTTGGCAAGGAATATCACCATGCAAGTAAAAAACGTGCCGAACAAAACCATTTCAAGTGTTTAGGGAAAGGGAGTAAGTAAATAGCAAGTCTGACAACATCGCCGTCCGAAATGAATTAAGAAAGTAATCCTTCGGATGCAACACTGCGGCGGTGTGACAGGGACTGGAGCTTGGCAGACAATGCGTGACCTATTGGGTTAGAGACTCATTTTTTTTTTTTTTAAATTTTTTTAGTACCCTGTCCAAGACTGAGAGGCTAGTGGTTGGTGCACCAGCCCAGATGTGGCATCAGTACATCATGCATGTGCAAATAGTGACTTTATAGAGATTTAGGATACTGGCAGCTGTGAGAATTATTCTAGCCTGGTAGAGGGAGGTTACCTTTTTTGAAGCAGACTTGACCGCATCTTTTATGTACTTATTCCAATTCATGCTGCCTGAGAATGTTAGGCCAAGGATTTTGTCAAATATAAAATTATGTATTTACTGAATCAATTTATATTTTATATCGACATTGACTGAATCTCTTCTCTGTTACAGATTATAAAACCTATGATTCCCGCCCGGCAGGAGGAGGAGGAGGGCGAGGTGGAAGTGATTATTCCAGTTTTGAGGTGGACCATTTGGCCACATTCTCCGCGAACCAGTCTGGTGAGTAGATCCAAAATAGAGAAAAAAAAAGAAAAAATCGTGAAAAAAAATTCTTCTCATTAAACTTGTTTTTATTTTTCATTGTTTCTCCTTCCCCTCCCCCATGATTATTCCTTGTGATGATTTTTTTTGATGTCCTTTTTAATGAAGCGGTCATCATCAACACGACGAAGACAAACAACTATTTTTGAGTTATGAATTTTCACATCATAAAATATACGCGGAATTAAATATGCTTTCCTGCATTTCATGTGAATTAAAAAAAAATAAAAAATAAAAAAAGATGTACCCATTCGCTCTTCTGTACTTTTTTTTTATGGAAGTCGCTCCGGACAAGGCATGAAGCCACTTGATGTAAGGAGCTAAAACGAACCAAAGATGATTAACGCAAAGACAGGAGATGCCTTCTTGGTCTTTTGGCTAAGCCTTTTGGCTAAGATCAAAGTGTAGTATCTGTTCTGATGGATACTGCACGCCTGTCCTGTGCAGTTCTAGGAGGTCCACCCTCCCAGGCTTTGCCTCCCCTCTTTGGGGAGGAGTAAGTTTATTGCTTACTGTCTGAGGCGCCCCTACCGGGGAATGCCGACGGGGCTGCCCAGGCAATTTTTAAATGGCCAGAGTGCTCACCTCTCGAGCGCTGGCTTTTCAAACCCCACTTTCTCGACCCGATCTTGGGTCACATCTTACTTGTGGGAGTAAGATAAAACTGGCCTTGTGCCTAACTCCTGGGGAGGAGTAAATAAAGCCTTCTTGGTCTTTTGGCTGAGATCAGAGTGTAGTATCGGTTCCGATGGATGCTACACTCTGTAGACCGGTACTGGTACTTGGGTCGGTCTGAGATATTTCTGTGCAGTTCTAGAAAGTCCACCCTCCCAGGCCTTGCCTCCCCTCTTTGGGGTGGAGTCAGTTTATTACTTACTGCCTGAGGGCCCTGATCAGGGGAATGCCGACGGGGCGGCCTAGGCAATTTTTAATCGGCTAGATTGCTCCTTCTTTAGGGGTGCTGGCTTGACTCTCCTCACCTTCCGGCCTTGTCACATCTTCCTGTGGTGGGAAGAAAGTAAATACCAAATCAGGAGATGCCTATTAACCTTAATTCTCAAACGCTAGTTTAAGTGTTAGTTATTTTCAAACCGGTTAAAAAACCAATCCGTTGGTAAATTATATGGTTAAAATTCCAGGGTTGACAGGGATAAAGGTCAGAGAAATCCCTTTTGGATTGATAGCGAGCCGTATTGACCGGAAGCAGTTTACTAGTAAATTAAAGATGACTGTCAGTTTTTTTGTTTTTTTTGGTGGGGGGGGGGGGGGGGGTTATTTTAAAATGACTTAAAACCCTATGGAAAGATTTTATATAGATCTGCTTTTTTCTAAAATAAATGTTCGTCTGTAGAGGTTGATGGATTTTAAAGTATTGTTTTAGAGAAATTAAAAAAATATAAAATTGTAGAAATTAAAAGGAAAGGTCATTGTTAATATGAAAATAAAGAAGTGTTACTATGTAAGAAAAGGAATGTAAACATGGACTTCAATAACGTATATGGAGAGATTATAGGTAAAACAATAATGGCGGTCTCATCACTTCCGGCCGGAAGCCACGTCCAGTCTGGGAGAGTGTTCAGGGGGAGATAGCTCGCATAGATTAACAGTCATGACTTTTTAAAGACTCAAATTTCTGTACTAATTTTGAAGGATATATAGTGAGCCAAAATTATTACGAGTCAAAAAGACTCAAAAAAAAATTATTAAGACTCAAAAAGACTCAAATTTCTGTACTAATTTTGAAGGATATATAGTGAGTCAAAATTATTAAGAGTCAAAAAGAGCCAAAAGAGCCAAAAGACTCAAAAAAAATTATTAAGACTCAAAAAGACTCAAATTTCTGTGCTAATTTTGAAGGATATATAGTGAGCCAAAATTAGTAAGAGTCAAAAAGACTCAAAAAGACTAAAAAAAAAAAATTATTAAGAGTCAAAAAAAAATTATTAAGACTCAAAAAGACTCAAAAGAGTGAAAAAGAGTCAAAAAGACTCAAATTTCTGTACTAATTTTGAAGGATATATAGCGAGTCAAAATTATTACAGCGAGATGTTGATTGTAATTGTGAATTGTTAGACGCTTATTGCTATAGTTTATTTTTATGGAAGTCACTCCAGACAAGGCGTGAAGTCACTTCATGTAAGCAACTCAAAAGAACGAAAGATGATTAAGTTGCATAATAACAAAAAGGAAGAGGAAGGTAAAATCACTTTAAAACAAGATAGTCTTTTAATGACGGTGATGAATTCAGAAACAAAATAATCAAATCTAAAGCCATAACACGCGCACGGCAACGACACGCGCACGGCAATGACCCGCTCAGTTATCTACTACTCTCAGGTCTACTCTGACCCGGAGTTAGGGTTGTCTAGTCGTCATAAACATTAACATTTCTTTCCTCTTGAGAAGAACAGCCCCTGTAACTGAATCCCATCCATTCACTGTGGAGGTCCCCAGATGCCGGAGAACTCTCTACTCCAATAGCTTCTTTCCTCGTGCTGCTGGCCTCTGGAACTCCTTCTCTGCCCCGTTTCCCCGACGGTACTGCCATGCAGAAACTTAAAACTAATATAAACAGACATCTCGCTACGCAGATCCCAATTTAATATAAAAGAGGGGATTATGTCCGACGTCAATAACATTTCAGGAATCTAACAAATAATAGTTAATTAATAAAATGTCCTTTTTCGAAACCAATATGCAAATATCAGGAAGTTTCATCAGGTGTCCAGCTGGCTTGGCAGGCTGAGAGCAGGCTCGATACATTTCTAGGATGGAGACGTGCTCGTAAAGCAAAGTCAATTTACGATGGTCCCCCGGTGTGGGGCTTCATTAACAGACCAAGGCTGTTGAGGAAGTAATGCGAGGCGGGGCTTATAGCTTCACTCATCTCCACGGCGATCAGCTGGAACACAAATCTGCATATAAGACCGACATATTTCGATTGTTTGCGGTTCTCTGCTGACGTTGCTGCATGTCCAGGGTTTGTTGCTGATTCTGCCACTGACGAGGGTACAAAAGTGTCGACACAAGTCTCATCCCATATAAGTGACTTGCTGTTTGTAAATGGAAACACCGTCGGGCCATTTGTTATTCCCTCTGTCGAAGCCAACTGGTTCAATGATCGATGGGAAGCCAGCAATATCTAGGGCCTGTCAGACGATATAATTGAGAGCGCTGTGCCTAGGAGCACTCCTTCGACAAGAAATGATGTGGAGTTCATATACGGCTGACCACAACGGCACATCTTTGTTTCAAAATATACGCCTACCTAAAAAATTACTTTACGACCCAATCGTATGCAAAACATATGACAGGGAGACTCCTGCAGAAGAAGAAGAGAGGCGGTGTGACAAAACCGGTTAGTGTTTAGGTTAAGTTAGGGTTTAGGGTTAAGTTAGGGTTAGGTCTGAGGCCTGTAATTTCATTTGTAAATGAATTTATATCTATCTATCAGATCAGATTGGTTGCCCGGACCATATTGCCCCAACCCCTCCAGACTTCCCTGTTCATCATGGCTCTGTGAAGATCTTCGAGTTGAGAAGAACCATTATCTTCGGTCAACTGTTTTGTGTACATCTTATAGGGTCGACCAACTTTAATTGTTCCGTGTGTTGGCGTCCATAAAATCAGATCACTGATAACCTCTTCTTTGCTTCTATAACGATGTCCAGTGAAATGAATTTAATCCAGAAATAAAAGCATTTTTTTATAATGTAAACACTGTCTTGCTTTTTATAACGAAAACACCGTCTTGCTTTTTATAACAAGACGAGCAACTCTTGCGCCGCCGAAAAGACAAGTTGTGTTCTCCCGCTTACACCTGACACTAGTATCACAGCATCACAGGTAATAAGATTGCATCACTCTGAAGTGGAACCGTAATACATGTGATGGTCCAATATATAGGTTAAATAGAAACTGTCGGTTACAGACTCTAAATTTATGCCTACAAAGCAAATTGATCTACAAACAAATCGTATGCAAAATATATGTAAGGTTTCGGCATAAAATGATCCAACAGCGGTTGACATGGCGTAAAATCCAACGACCAACCATTAGCATGGATAAGTATATTTAATTTCCGAACCCTTAACCCCATAATTTGTATTCTTTTTTTTTTTTTTAAATTTCTATGATTTTCAAGTGATAAATGAAATCAAATAAATACGGAACTTTGGTATATTCGGACTACTGTTCTCATCTTGGGTGTTATTATCACAACGTTTCGGCCGATGTAACCTCCGACCTTCTTCAGTTGTACCTTGTCGAACTCGGGAATCTTTCTGTCGAACTCGAGAATAGTTTACTATATCCACTGCGCAACGGGTCCTTGCGCAGTGGATATAGTATTAAGTATAATTCAGTTCTAAATGACAGTCATCTGAAGGTTGATGGTTCAATCCTCAGTGCGGGCGATACGAAGAGTTGCGAATTACTGAAGACTTCTTCCCAGTAATAGGAGATTGAACGAGAGCATGCTACACCCGTGGATTTAATAAATGGTTTCGTTCGAAATTCCGTCCAAATTCCTGAATTTGACAGAAAGATTCTCGAGTTCGACAAGGTACACCTGAAGAGGTTACATCAGCCGAAACGTTATGATAAAAACACCTAAGATGAGAACAGTAGTCCGAATATACCAAATTCTACAAAGTTTCGTATTTATTTGATTTCATTTATAACTTTAAAATTATAGAAATTAAAAAAAAAAAAAAGAATAAAAATTATGATATGGGGTTAAGGGTTCGGAAATTAAATATACGAAGAGATTACATGTTTAAAAACATGTAATCTCGTTTGGGTGCTTGAAAAGGCCGGAAGGTCGAAATAAATTATTGCACCGGTGATTGTGATTCCGTGTTACTTTATTTTATTCTTACTCTGTTTATTACGTTGAGCTCTCATACCCGGATTTCCTTCTGGAATTTATTTCACTCTAACACACACACACACACACACACATATATATAATTTTGTGTGTATTTAGGCAGCATTCTTTAATTTTAGTAAAAATTGTTAAACAATCAAATTCATCTACTTGATTATTTAAAAAAAAATTTTTTTTTCAATTTTTCTAATCTTTTTTTGCATCAAAACAAATGTTCCATAAGTATCACGAGCACTTTCGATTCTACGTTGAATCATCTTCAGGTTACAAAAACAAATAAACAAAAGGCTGGAAAAAGGAGGAGAATATAAATTTTAAAAAGTCGAGAATGCCGTATATGAAATCGTTAGACGTCAAAACAACAAACCGGTGCAATTCCAGAAGAACGTTTACAATTTAAATTCCCGGAGGCCAGAATTAGCATCACTGGATAAATTGTGCTTAGGATAAATTGTACATACGTTAAACATATTAAAATGTTGTTACTCATTTCCTCCGTAATGTTATATATTGTAGGTTGCTGGGTTTTAATAAAGTTAGCTTCAAGTATTTTTTATTTAAAAAAAATAAATATTATTTATTTATTTATATATATATATATTTCATTCTTTTTATTTCGTTTTCTCCCCAGATGCCCTCAGACCAGATGTGGGATTATCAAAATTGGCCACGATGGCCAACACAAGTGGTATTTGGACGATGAAGTGCATTCTTATTATTGAACGCGACTTTTTAGTTATCCACGAGAAGGGAACTGGGGTGAGTCTTTTTTTTCTTCTTTATGTTGCCGCTTGCCTCTTTCGTTCACTCCCGCTCAAAACCGTCAACACACAATCATCTTTGGAGCATCATTAACCCTAACCATAATCTCCCCTCTACCCAGCACTATTTTCTCCGTACCATATTAACCTTTGTTATTGTTGTGCTTTTTGTCACAGAAATCCCACGTATATTCTGATGCAGATTCTGCCAGAATTTAGAACCGGTTAATACTGTAGAAATAATGGCATTTGGTCTTGATGGACTATTTTCTTTGTTAACTAATGTTTCTACGCGGAGTAATTTATCTATTATTCAATAACTCCTAACGACTATTATATTGTAGCAATTACATTTTGAGGGACTATTTTCTTTCTATGTAAGCTAATGTTTCTACGCGGAGTGATTGATCTATTATCCAATGAAAACACTTTGCATATGATGTACTTCCGTTAAACTACTTCTACAACCCCCCCCCCTCCCCAGCTTCCAGTCAGTTGGATTTAAGATGTCAACCCAAGCATATGTATAGTGCGCCCGTCCAACTCATGGCAACATGGGATCCTATTGTAACATTTGACGTCAAATCTTTTCTTTAGTTTGGTATGGCATAATCACGTTGACACCAAAGTTAAGCAACGTGGAACCTGGCCAGTACTAGATGGGTGACCATTTGGGAATGCTAGACGCTGTATATCATCTCCACATGACTGGGATATACGTGCGGCTGGGAACCACTTGTGAATTTGATATTCTCTGTAAACTTCCAGCTTTGGAGGAAGCCAGCATAGTTTGCCCAGAGCCAATACCACAGCAGGTATTATCGGTTCGTTTTTTAAAATTTTTTGTTTGTTGAGCTTTGACGCAAAATAAAGTTGATAAAAAATGTTAGAATGGATTTTGTCATTAATTCACTTTAGATCAAATGTTTTTATTCTACAATATATTCCTACTTCTTGGCTAAAGTTAAACTTACTGCAATTTAAAAAGTCTTCCAAGCCCTATAAATCACTTCATTCAATCCCAATTGTAAAGAGCCCCAGGCTCCCCCGCCTCGTCCCTCGGTTGTAAAGAGCCCCAGGCTCCCCCTCAACTGTAAAGAACTCCAGTCTTTCCTACCTTATTGCCGGTTGTAAAGAGCTGCAGGTTCCCCTCCTCCTTGTCCCTGAGCATAAAGAGCCCCAAGTTTCCCATTTTGCCCCCCCCCCCCATGTTTTAAGAGCACCAGGCTCCCTTATCTTTTACCTAAACTGTAAAGAGCTCCAGGCTCGCCAACCTTGTCCCCTGACTGTAAAGATCTCCAACTCCCCTTCCCCCTCCGCCTAGTCCCTGACTATAAAGAGCCCCAGTCTCTCCCACCTAATTCCGGCTGTAAAGGCCCCCAGGCTCTCCTTCCTCATCCATAAAAGGTCTCAGTCTTTTCCGGCTCACCCCCCGAATGTAAAGAAGACCCCAGACCCCAAAATTTAAATTTGTTGTCCCTTTTTTACACTGGTTGTTATCGTGGCCATGTTCTGTGTGATGTGTTTAAAATAGCCTTTTAAAGGCTGTTTGAATACACCGCTGACGGCTTTACTACTAATTTTCAGATTACAAATTTAAAAGATGCTTCAAAGAACTATTGTCATTAAATTTCATTTATGTTTTGTATGTTACGTTGCTGTTCTTTATAAATTTCAACTGCAAATAAATGTGTTAATCAAACTTTTTATTTTACTGATGGTTCACCACCTATCAAGGCCCAGAGGCCACTCAAGGATATAGGATAAAGAGATCGTCAGTTGAACGATGATCGTCACCATGTGAGGATTGGAAATAATCGGTAAAATGAGCAAACGATTATTTAAGAGGAATTTATTATCCAAAAGGACGGCCCAGCAAGTATTTGTTTACATTAGACTTGAAGACGACCATGCTGCAGTCGGTTGGAAAGCAGATTTGTGGTATATTATTTGTTTTGATGATAGATATGGTTTAAATATATGTTTATCTTTAAGAAAAAATAACTGATTCGTAGAATTTGGTATATTCGGACTACTGTTCTCATCTTGGGTGTTTTTATCACAACGTTTCGGCCGATGTAACCTCCGACCTTCTTCAGGTGTACTTTGTCGAACTCGGGAATCTTTCTGCCGAACTCGGGAATCTGGATGCAATTTCGAAAGAAACCCTTTATTTAATCCACGGGGGTAGCATGCTCTCATTCCATCTGCCATGATTTGGAAGAAGTCTTCAGTAATTCGCAACTCTTCGTATCACCCGCACTGAGGATTGAACCTTCAACCTTCAGATGACTGTCACTTTGAACTGAATTTTACTTAGTACTATATCCACTGCGCAAGGACCCGTGGCGCAGTGGATATAGTGAACTATTCCCGAGTTCAACAAGGTGCACCTGAAGAATGTCGGAGGTTACATTGGTCGAAAAGTTGGGATAAAATTATCAACCTCATCTCAAAAATTCCGAAGCAAAATAACTGATATTCTAACATTAACTTTATTCTACATTATTGAATAATCCTCAGAGGATCTTCGCACACTTTCTGGATACGCATCCTCTCATATTGTTGAGTGCTTTTCTCATCTCTCTACCATTAGCAAAGGAAGATCTACATCGCTGCGGATCCAATCAGTGTAACACTTTGGATAAGGTCTTTTACCGGGAAATTCCTCAATTTATTATTCGTATCTTTAAATGTTATTGTTATATGTTCTTGTTCTTTACAGAATGAGGTGGAACGTTTCCCTTTTGCCGCTTTGCGAAATCCTGTTGCCATTTCTAAACCTGACAAACGAGAAGTCTACAACAATCTCGTCCTTTTGACGGTGGCCGAAAATAATGACCGCAGTGAGGCACACATGCACATCTTTCTCGCTGGTTCTGTCCCGGTAAGGACGCCTTCTTACGGCTGCGACTTTGTTCTGAATTTTTTATCGTGATTCTGTTGCATTTATATTGGTATCAGATTGTCCGGAAAGTCCGTGCCGAATTTTAAAGGAAATGAAAAAGTCCGAAAGAATAAAATAATCAGCCAAACATGAACCATTTTGTTGCACGACCTGTCTCCATCTTTCCTTCGACTTGTGAATTCCATTTTCCCAGAATTGCGGTGATTCCATGGCAAAGAACCCATCAAAGTGTTGTTTTTTTTTATGTCATCCAAAGAATTTAAGTTTAAAATAAAAATTTTTTTTAACATAGTTCACCCCAAACAAGGCAGGCCGCCACTGTAGACGTAAGGGGCTACTGAGAAAAAAGAAAAGAGGACATGTCTGTTTACATTTGTTTTAAATTTCTGCATGTCTGTACTGTCAGGGAAACAGGGGGCAGGGAGGGAGTTCCAGAGGCCAGCAGCACGAGGAAAGAAGCTATTTGAGTAGAAGGCTCTCCGACATCTGGAGACCTCCACAGTGAATGAATGAGATTTAGTTGATTGTCGAGTTAGTCTAGTGAATTTACGTCGAGGGGGCACCAGAGTAGCCAATTTTGCAAAGATCTGAATAAATCTGAGCGAACAATATCTGGTAGATACGGAAGATGGGGTAACACATCTCAGCTAAGCTGCAACAATTTTTGTCTGGTCGCTAAAGAAACGTGTGATCTGGCATTATACAGCACCATTCCTGTTGGACAATCGTGGACGTATTTTTTTAATGTTGCCTTTAATTCATCCAGTTGTGAGAATTATTTTTCAGAAATTAACAGAATTCCTTTCCAATCCCAAAACATTACTTTCTGCCTCAGCGATCTCGTTTTTTATTATTATTTGTTGTATTGTGGCAACAAATTCTCACTTGTCTCCCCTTAATTGGATTCTCTCATTCTCGACTATCAGGTTGTTCGGAAAGTTTGTGCCAAATTTGAATCATGTAGTACCCAACCAAACATTGTATCGATTTGTGTACTCATGTTTTACAAAATGGCCATGGATGGTGGATTTTGATGTGTTGAACTTTTCTGCTAGTTCTCGTGTTGTGTAATGGGGGTTATTCTCAATTAATGTCTTCATTTCGTCGTCATCTGTGGAGGGTCGTCTGCCTTGGCGTTCTCGATCATTAAGACTGAAATCTCCACCTCTAAACTTTTTGAACCATTTCTGTTCAGTTCTGTCAGCTAAAGCATCTTCACCGTACTCTACACACATAGAATAGAATTCCTTTCCAATCCCATCAGACACAAAGCATTACGTGAAGATCTGCTTTTCAGATGGCTAATGGTGGCTCATCTCGCTTATCCCAGCATCATTTTCTCACGATTACGGTATATGATCCATTTTTCATCGCCCGTAACAATTTGCTTTAAAAAGGGTTTTTCATTTAGAAAGCAAATCACAGATGAAGATTCGCTCTCACAGATTCTTTTGACTCAAATCATGTGGCACCGAACCATTGTATCGATTTGTGTAACCAACTTTCACAAAATGGCCATGGATGGTAGATTTTGATATGTTGAGCCTTTATTTGAAAAAATTATTTAGTCTAGCTCAGATGACTGCTAATATGAAAATAAAAATCAGCAAGGGGGATAACTCATTTTAAATTGAAGAATATAATAGAAGTTGTCTACCTTAAGTTTAAAAATGTGCAAACAAATAAAAGTTAACAACTAAAATGCCCGCACTGCATCACGGGCGACACCGGGTAGCTACAGCAATAAAGATCTGGAGTTACCTACGTTGGGATCCTCTGTAACCCCCGCCCGTAATAAACTTAATCATAAACCGGTGGCTTAAATGGACTCAAAATTTCATTATTATCTGAGTCTAAATTGTATTGAGATGAATGGAATGATTGGCTCTGCCCCACGCAACTTCCTCGGCAGCCTTGGTCTGTTAATAACGCGCAACACCGGAGACAATCGCGAATTGTCTTGGCTTAACGAGCGCCTCTCTATCGCCGTTATTCGTGGAAACGCCTTGAGGCTGCTCCCAAGCCAGTCAGACATTCGAAGAAAACTATGGACTGCGATACGATTATAAGGTTTCTGAAATTGACCGTGATTTTTTTTTATAATTTAGAATGTTATAAAACAAACATAATAACATTTATTACATATTTCATTTTTTTTTTTTTCAGGCTCAAGAAATCGTTAATGAAATCATAAGTGCAAAAGATGGGAGGCCGGCATCTTATATGTAAGTGTATACTTTTGGCCTGTTTAGTTTGACAGGCAGAATGGAAGAAAACTTATTTAAGTGTTGAGATGTAAAAAAATAAAAGTAAAATTGTGTTTGATGAAAAAAAATGTTGTGATTAACTTAAATTTTTTTTTTTGATCAAACATTTTACTTTTTTTCAAAAGCAAGGAGTGCCAAAACCCCTCTCAAACAAAGGGATTAACACCCATTGGCTGATGAAAAAATGTTACGGTTAACTCAACGTTTTTTTTGTTGTTTTTTTTAAAATCAGGTACCATTTTACTTTTTCTTTTAGATGTGGATGAAGATTAACTTGCGAATAACAAATTTATAGAATTGTAAATCAAATGACGCTTTCTCAAAACAAGTGAAGTCAGCACACATCTGGGAATGTTTGGTTGTAAACAAATAGTCCAGACAGTTGGTTAATCCATGTCGTTGGCTATGCTGATGAGTTATAAACAAATAGCCAAAGAAAATAAATTAATTTATGTTGCTGTCTACGCAGATGAGTTGTTTCACTAGCTAAGCGCTGATGGTATTCCCATAATTTGGGTAAAAGAATAATTATGTGGCCAGAATATTTGTGGCCAAAGTGATGATCAGTCAATTTCTAAAAGCCGTCCAACACATGCTAACATCTAAAAAAGACGTTAGATTCAGCAGGTGTTTGGAAAAGATGTGATGGTTGCAACACAAATTAAGGAGTGGTTCAACCGATTTAAAAATGGCCGCACATCAGTGGAGAGTGACCAGTGTTCTGGCAGGCCTCAAACTACTCGGAGTGCAGCCGTTGCTGAGAGGGTGCGAAAAAAGAGATAATGCGGAACGCGACGGCGGAGATGAACACCATTCCGAAAAAAAGACTTCCAGAGGTGTTTCCGGCAGTGGATGGATCGGTGGGTTAAGTGTATACAAGCATTGGCTTTGTCTGCTCGCTACTGCATCACAATGCTCGCTACTTGAAATACTTAATGTAAAAATAATAAACATTTAATTCATAACTTTGTTGTAAACACGAAACAAAATCTTTCACATTTATTCATATAGACAGATAACCGTTAACATTTTGGTAATTTTTATACAAATTTATTTATCTTTTAAATGTGACCGTAAATAAAAGAAAAGAAAGAAGAAATCAATTTGCCTTTTCACTTGCAATTTAGAAATAGGTCGCAACTTGTTGGAAATCAAGTCGGTTCTTCTTCTAAAGAAAGGAACATTTGAACGCAAATACTAAATATTTGTCCAGAAAATAAAACAATATTGCAAAACAGAATTATTTGTTATGTTGAAATCAAAGCAATCATTTAATTAAAGAAACAATAACAAATAATAGTTCATTAATAAAATGTGCTTTTTCAAAATCAATATGCAAATTGGTTAACCTTGCGACTGATAGTGTATATACATAAGCAGTATATAAAAAAAGATGTTGCGTCTATTGTGTAAACAGTGGCATACCGAGGCAAAGTGCCGCCCGGGGCTCCTATTCGGTTCCTCTAAAGAAAGGAAAATTTGAACGCAAATGCTAAATATTTCTCCAGGAAATAAAACAATATTGCAAAACAGAACTAATTGTTGTATTAAAATCAAAATAATAATCGAATTAAAAAAAAACAATAACAAATAATAGTTAATTAATAAAATTTCGTTTTTAAAAAACAATTTGTAAATTAGTTAACCTTGCGACTGTTATGGCCTTGTTTAGGGGCCGGAATGAGAACACAGACATGGGGTTTAGGTAAAGCAAATATATTGGAGAAAAGTATAAAGGGAAACGGAAGTACTGACTGCCAATGTAGACTGGGATTGAACTCGCCAGGGTATTTAATTCCCTCCCACCGCAGCAATATGTGACACAAGGTCAAGAAGTGGAGGAAGAATCAAGCCAGCACCCCTAAAGAAGGAACACTCTGGCCTAGCAAAAATAGCCTGGGTAACCCTGTCGGAATTCCCCGGTAGGGGCGCCTCAGGCAGTAAGCGATAAACCTACTCCTTCCCAAAGAGAGAAGGCAAGGCCTGGGAGGGTGCACCTCCTAGGACAACCCAGGACAATATACCTCAGCCTGGCAGATAAAAGGCCATCGAAATGGCCCAGTTCCTGCCGGACTGATTGTCAAGAACGAATCCTCGACTGGTATAACCCCATCCCGACGTCCTCAATCAACCGAACTTAATGAGAGACTGATCAGGCTGGGGTTGAACTCAACAAGTGAGAAGCGTAATGCTTCCAATATTTGTTGAGAATGGACGAGTCCAAGTGTTCGTCACAAGTACAACACCATAACAGCGACTAATATAGCATATACATAAGCAGTATATAAAAAGATGGGGTGTCTTTTGTGTAAAGTTGAATTTGAAAAAATGCGTTTTGATTTTACGGTGAGAAATCGATCTGTATTTTCACATTTATTCATTTATATATATATATATATATATATATAAAATAATAACAATTAGGATTTTTTGCTTTTCTGCATGACTTTTGTGGGTTTTTATTTTACCAACCATTTCTGTTTTCCTAATAAATATGTAAGAATTTTGATTAAAAAATCATTGATAATTTGTCTTTCCTTGTGTTTTTCTACTTCAGAAATTCCAGAATTCCTCCTCCTCCATCTCAACCGGCCCCGGAACCACCAAATTACGTTCGAGACAAAGTATATTCCTTTGAACACAATCTGAGAGAAATAGGTTGGCATGGCTTTCTTTTCGTATTTCTTCCTTTACTCTCTGATGAGAGTCCATTAAAGAAATCCCTCATATCAACCATATTACATGCTGTGCCTCAGTTATATATATAGTAAAGATAAATTATTTTAGCTTCCACATGTCATAGTAAGGTCACCTTTTGGTTAATTTGACCCATTTAAAAGTGGGAGTGTCAAAAAATCCTCTCAAACAAAGGGATTGACACCCATTGGTTGATGTAAATAGATAACTTGGGAGGGGGGTAATAAGCACTAATTAGATATAAAAGCGACCTTAAATCCATGCAATTTTCTCTGAGAATAAAACGCTAACGTTTCTTTCTATGTAGCTTACTTACCATAAATATATGTTCATATTACTACTATATATATATATATATATATTTTTATGTAAATATGAAGGTGAGAATTCCGAGGCAGAAGCAATGCAATGTTGAAAAAACGGAAGGTGGAATAAACAAAAATAAATGACAAGAGACGGTAAATCTTAGATCAATTCATTTATATTTCAAAAATTTAAATATAAAGACAGTAAATTGTAAAATGGGCTTACTGTTCAATATTTAAAGGTCCGGAATGGTAGAGACTTTAATCATTTCGAGAGTAACAACCTCTCTTTTTCAAAAAGAAAACAAAAGTTGGACTGGCTGTGTCAGTTGAGGAGAGCCAAAGTGGACGCTGCTATTCAAAAAATAGGAACATATTATATTTAAATTTTGAAATATAAATGAATTGCTCTGAGATTAACCGTCTCTGGTCATTTATTTTTGTTCATCACATACTCCACCTTCCGGTTCTCAACATTGCATTGCTCCTGCCTCGGAATTCTCACCTTCATATTTACTTGTTTACTAGCAATGCTTCAAGCAAACTAACATTTCCTTTTCTCTCTCTTTCTCTCTCTCTCTCTCTCTCTCATATATATATATATATATATATATATATATATATAAAGTAATTGAGCTAAGGACTTAAGAATACTTTGCTTGAACTTTGAATTCTAATAAAATTTGATTGACACCTTATTTTATTACCTCATTTTATATTATAATATATATATATACAGGGCGTCTCAAAAAAATGTACTCACTCGTAGAATGACGAGAAAACTTTGCTTCATCGCTCCACACAATTTTGTGTGCAAACTCGACATCTTCTGCACATTTTGCCAATGTACTCACTCTTAGAATGGCAAAATGTGCAGAAGATGTCGAGTTTGCACACAAAATTGTGTGGAGCGATGAAGCAAAGTTTTCTCGTCATTCTACGAGTGAGTACATTTTTTTGAGACACCCTGTATATATATAAAGGTTTAAATTAAATTTAAATCATATTCCAAAATAAAATGTCTGTATACTTGTTTACGACCATTTCAAAACATTTGTCATCAAAAATACAATGAACGTTCCTACATGAATACAGATCGTTACAATAGAAACATTACGTTTTTCTTCAGAACAGTTCACGGAAAAAATCATTTGGTTCTTATAAAGATGAGGGCACACATGAAAAACGCATTTCCAAATAGAAACTATTGTTTACACTTGCGTATCAGGCAAAAATAAGTATCCTCACCCAAAATTATGGAAAATTATCGAGTAGAATTTTAATTAAAAATCAAAATCCGTTTTATCGTATTTTGCCCACCGCAATTGGTTTATTATGTGTTTATATAACAGACTAAATTATGGCCCTGTTGAATCACGTGTTTTTCACTCAAAACAATGGCGGATTCATAAAATACGATAAAACTGATTTTTATTTTTAATTAAGATTCTACTCGATAATTTTCCATAATTTTTGGTGTAGATACCTATTTTAGCCTGATACATAAGTATATCAAAGAGTTTTCAGGTTAATTTAATTGGAACTGCGTTTTTCATATGTGCCCGATCTATACGAGCACCAATCATTTAAATAAACAGTAAACTAAAAGGACAAAGACGTTGTTAAACGACAAATATTTTCATAGAATATGAATCATTATTGTTTTATTTGCTTCATCACCTCATCCTTTCCAGTTGAAAAATAATACATTTATATATTTTTATATTTTACAGTACCGTCCTTCGTGTTACTTAACCTTCTAGTTTCTTTATAGAGTTTGAGAACTCGGCTTACAACACTTTTTGAACGTTTCACACGTTTTTCCGATTTCTTCTAGTGCCAAATTTTCCATTCTTAATTTGACGATTTTTGCTTTGTCGCTTAAATCAGTTTTATTTCTTTTTGACATGATTGATATTGCGTGACTTGCAGCAATGATGATAATTAAAGTTTAGAATATTTATTTTCATCCTTTTATACAAAGAAACCCCTACTGTTTTAAACTTTAAACAATTATTTTTCCTTAATGTTCCTTAATTTTGGACACTTGAAATATGTAAAATGGTGGATAACTTTAATAATATTATTTTAATTCATCTGAAAATCTTGGTAAAAGTTCAACTACATAATGTGTATATTCAGTGAAATTTTCACAAAAATTAATATATAATTTTGTTTAGATTCAGAAGATTTAATTTTTGTTCCTTAATTTTGGACGGTACTGTATATATATATATATATATATATAATGAGAGAGAGAGAGAAGAGACAGTGTAATTAAGTGTTATAGGAGAAATAACAAGAATGTTGAATTATTTGTGCAAGAGCATATATATTTTTATTATAAACTAGCAAAAACTACCCGCATCCGGGCGGAAACTACTGACACTGTAGTTTTCTTTACAGAAACCAAATAAGTAATTTTCATTTGACATTTTGGTAATTTAGAGTAAATTAAAAAAAAAAAATGATGAATGTCGTAGTGTTATTTGATATATTCCAATGTGGGGGAAATATACTGTGCATGAACATCGTCAAAGTATGTTTTTAGGAAAAAACAACAAAAAGTTTAATTGATATGGTCTTTAAGATATTCAACGTCGATAATACCTTTGCATATACTCTTTATTTTGGACATGATTTGAAGATGATTAAAATAAATCATTTATTAAATTATTCGCCCCCGCACCCACCCAGTGGATAAATCCGGGTACCTCAACAAATATATTTATATATATTTCTCTTGTTTGTTTGTTTGCTTGTTTGTTCTTTCGTAATTATCTTGTGCTTCTTGCCCAAGCTTTTTGTAATTGCAAATGTCTTTAGATCAACTAATTTTCTGAGTTTTGTCTCCCAGAAACGTCCCCCGATCCAAAGGGATTTCCGGCTATGGCCATCCGGGATCAAGACATGGAATCCGTTTTAAGTGACAGAACGGAAAAGGATGTGGTGAGTTTTCCGATTCAAAATTTCTTTCAAACGAAACCCTATTCTTTATGTCAAACTTATTTTCTAGGCCTGGTCTATGACTTTACGGAGTGTGGAGTCATGTCAACGTTGTCAAGTTATTTACCCCCAGGAGGTTAGACACAAGGTCGAAGTATTTTTATTTACCTCCTCTCGAGAAGGCTAGACACAAGGTCAGGTCTAGATTTAGCGTATTCTAGTCTACAAAAAATGCCTGAGCAGCCCTGTCGGCATTTCCCGGTAGAAGCGCTTCAGGTGATTAGCAATAAACTAACCACTTCTCGAAGACAAGGTAAAGCCTGGGAGGGTGGACCTCCTAGAACTGTACAGGACAGTACCTCAGACCGGCGGAATCAAGGCCCGAAGGCCAAGACGGTACTGGTCTACAGAGTGTAGCATCCATCGTAACAGATACTACACTCTGATCTTAGCCAAAAGGCCAAGGAGGGATATTTAAAGGCCGTTTATTTTTTTCTTCCGTAAAAATAATTGTCATTGTCAGTTAAAATTCTTTAAATAAAACGAATTTTTATTTTTTTAATTTAAAATTATAACAATTTAATTCTTTTAAAACAATAAATATTCCGTCTTTTTACCGTAAAAAAATAATTCTCAGCTAAATATTTTTCAAATCAATAAAACGAATAATATCATTTTTTGAAGTGTATTTATTTTAAATTATACTGTCTCGGTCGATGGGGGTGACATAATTTGATTTTGGAACAAGTCAATTTAAAATGGGTAAAGTCGGAATTGTTTACCTTAGCGATGTTAGATAAATCACCAATCACCATCTTTGCTGATTGGACGATCTCATTTTTTTTAAATGTGTGTAAAAGGTGATAACGTACGTACAAACATGAAATGCCTTAGTGTATTATATATATATATATATATATATATATATATGTCTATATATATATATATATATATGTCTATATATATATATATATATGTCTATATATATATATATATATGTCTATATATATATATATATGTCTATATATATATATATATGTCTATATATATATATATATGTCTATATATATATATATATATATATATATATATATGTCTATATATATATATATATATATATATGTCTATATATATATATATATATATATATGTCTATATATATATATATATATGTCTATATATATATATATATATATGTCTATATATATATATATATATATGTCTATATATATATATATATGTCTATATATATATATATATATATGTCTATATATATATATATATATATGTCTATATATATATATATATATATGTCTATATATATATATATATATATATATGTCTATATATATATATATATATGTCTATATATATATATATATATGTCTATATATATATGTCTATATATATATATATGTCTATATATATATATATATGTCTATATATATATATATATATATATATGTCTATATATATATATGTCTATATATATATATATATATATATATGTCTATCTATATATATATGTCTATATATATATATATATATATATATATGTCTATATATATATATATGTCTATATATATATATATGTCTATATATATATATATATATGTCTATATATATATATATGTCTATATATATATATATGTCTATATATATATATATATATGTCTATATATATATATATGTCTATATATATATATATGTCTATATATATATATATATATGTCTATATATATATATATATATATGTCTATATATATATGTCTATATATATATATGTCTATATATATATGTCTATATATGTCTATATATATATATGTCTATATATATATATATATATATATGTCTATATATATATATATATATATATATATATATATATATATATATATATATATATAGTCTAAAGAAGGTTTGCGTTATTTAAAAAAAAAAAAGAAAAGGAAAATGCAGTTTAAATTCCCAGAGAAACTAACTAAATCCGAAATATTGCAGACTGAACATTCGTTGAAAAATTCATAAATAAAAAAAATATAATAGTAAGTAAATAAAATAAAAAACAGGGGATTAAGTATCTAACAGTGAAACAAAAACAGGAGACCTTAACGTAAGTGTCTTATATTAACACGGGGATCATCAGCTGTTTACCATGTAACTGTTTCGGAGATTTAAAAACAGGACAGTTATAATATTCATGGCTCTCCAATGGTACTGATCAAACTACCATTTCCTCAATAATCAAGTGTAGAAATAATTCAGCTTAAAATTTCACTAATATATACATAAATAAATAATAATAAAATAATAATAATAATATATTATATATATATATATAATAATATATTATATATATATATATAATAATAATAATAATAATATTATAATATAATAATAATAATATTAGAAGTAAAATTAAAGTAAGAGCACTGTTGGAAAGATTAAAAAGAGACATTCACTTGAAGCCTCAATGGAATACTCCGACTCTGTCGTCGAGTACTATCGAATGTCTTAATGTTTACACTTGCCGCTTTCAGTGTTAAATATCACTTAATTTCTCTGTTATCACGTGACAATCTCCTGTGGTCTAAGGGACCGAGCAAACGTTTACAGATTCAAGATGTCTCTGTGAATGGGTTCGTGCCCTGTGACCGTCTGAGATTGTTATTTCCCTGCACTGATGAGAGCCGCAAGCTCGAAACGACATCGTACATAGGTAAAATATTAAAAATATAATTTAATATTATCTCTCTCTCTCTATATATACACACATTTATTATGACAATATACTATCAGTGCCTTTTAAATTAGCAGTCTCTTTAAAAGATTCAGCTTGATGATTGTCAATCAGTAACAACAGTCAGGTTCATTTTATATTCCAATAACCATGTTTTTTATTTTTATTTTTTCACATTTCCCAAAAAAGATTTTTATGTCAATATCGCCTCTCTCTGTCTCTGTCTCTGTCTCTCTCTCTCATATATATATATATATATATATATATGGGAAAATGAAAAAGGAAAACCAAAAAATGGATGTTTTTTTATGTGTACATCAACGTTTCGTCTTTATTTATAAGACTTCATCAGGATGATAAAATAGAGAAAAAATGTCATGCAAGTACAGATACATGTAGGGTAGACATATTGGGAGGAAAAATAAAATGAAATAATGGCCACTACTGGGTGGACGTCCGTACTTGTTGGAGAAATAGAAATGAATTTCTCCAACAAGTACGGACGTCCACCCAGTAGTGGCCATTATTTCATTTTATTTTTCCTCTCAATATGTCTACCCTACTTGTATCTGTACTTGCATGACATTTTTTCTCTATTTTATCATCCTGATGAAGTCTTATAAATAAAGACGAAACGTTGATGTACACATAAAAAACATCCATTTTTTGGTTTTCCTTTTTCATTTTCCCATCACGTCGGATTACCTTCATCCTTCTCTTCCCATATATATATATATATATATATTAGTGTGTATGTATAAAAAATATGAAATTTTTTCTATTTTTTTTCTATTTATTTCTTATCTGTTGACGTATAGGAATACAAAATGTCTTTAAAAAAATCTTTTTACTAAAAGAAAAGAATGTTCGACTGTTCCTTCGGCCTTCCTCAGTGTATTGAAAGGTGTACGGGGTGTGTATGTATGTGTATATATATATATATAAGTCAATGAAAATAATTAGACCTGCAAATGGAAGCAAACCATAATCTTCGGTTGATCCTCCCTCTACAGATATGGGTGGAATCGTCGTCATTGGATCTTTACACGGATTCTTCTGGATTTACCAATACATCTGAACCCCATACTACTTGGATTTCCGTTTTTGGTGACACTCTTTTACACTGGAAAACACCCGTTTGAACTTTAAAACTTTTTCGAATATTGACAGTCCTCATCTGTCAACTTATCCATCATTAACCTCCTCTGATGATAAGATTTTAATCTTTGAAAAGCCTGGCTTAAGGAATGAAAGAGAAGAAAAATAAATATTGATATTCACTAAATGTCCTTGTTCTGAACAACCGAAGATTATGATTTTCTTCCATTTGCAGGTCTAATTATTTTCATTGACTTATATTTTTGCTCTATCCAGTATATTGAGCTTTCCTTACCTCACAATAGGTCCAACTCTCTAAAAGTTTACCTTTTAGTTATAAATTTTCATATATATATATATGAATAGATAAATTGTCATGCAGCATTATTTGAATTAGTAAGATAGCGTCTTTCCACCCGACGAGGCATGACCCACACCAATAAATAAAAGATTTATTATACTAGATAAAAGTTTATGAAATATTTTATGTCGCTTGTTACCGAAGTCGTGACAGTTTCGGTGTTGTTGTTTTTGTTCATTCTTTGTGTCTACAATCTGAGCGAGGGCGATCATGAATGAGTCGCCGTTCGACTCGTTGACTTTCCTTATTATTCACCGATAGACCGTGAACGAATCTGTTACTTTGAATATTCGCAGTTGAGACACCCGATTTTAAAAGATAAGTTTTAGCTTAGAATTTTAAAAATGTTAAAAAAAAAAAAAATATATTCAAATATTTTGCATTTTTTTGTTGTATTGATGAGCAATCGTTTTATGCAAGAGAAGTACCTTGGTAAGAAGAAGAACCTGTATTTTGATTTTGTGGATTTGAAGAAACCTTTTGACAGAGTGCAAAGATATGGTGTTGTCTTGTGGGCTACACATACGCTTTCACACAGAATCGCTATTTTAAAATAATGTTGCTTTAGTGTCGAAAAGAAAAAATACATCTAGCAGATTCTCCATACGGTGACATATCATGTCGTCAGCTGGAGTCTTGTTGTGTAGATAACACATAGCAGCAGTTCGTTCTCTCTCCTTTTCTTTTTAGTTGTTGTTCTGTCGGGATGCGTGTTTATTAATAGAAGAGTTTGTAAATAATAACAGCACAAAAGCATTTGGGGTTGAACAATGTTTTCAACGTTTTAATTTTTCTTCTCCATTATACACTATTTAAACATTAATTAAACATCAATTAAACATGTTGTTGTTCTGTCGTTTATTAATAGAAGAGTTTGTAAATAATAACAGCACAAAAACATATGGGGTTGAACAATGTTTTCAAGGTTTTAATTTTTTTTCTTCCATTATGCACTACACGGTACTGGTCCAGATTAGGACCCAAGCTAAAATCGACTTGGTGTTGATAGTTTCCGCATGTTTATGTAGACGGCCAGAAAATCACGAAGCGCTTATCCAATCAGAATGCAGGAAAATAAGCAGACGTTAACATTTTAATTGATTGAATTGCGGAATTCACTAATTAGAAATAAAAATTGATCAAAGCGATAATGAATTTTAACTAACCCTAACAACGTTTAGTACTTATGCAGATTAGGACCCAAGCTAAAATCTACTTTGCATCGGTTAGAGTTAGGTTTAGCGTTAGGATTAGGTTGGGTCCTAATCTGCATAAGTACCAACCGTTTTAACACTTGTTTATAGATATTTTTCTTCCAAACAAAAATTTACGTGTAAAAAAAAAAAAAAAAAAAAAAATTTTTTTCCAGTTGTACCTCCAGCGTCGTTTTGGATTTTTTGGATGCAGGCAACCGACTTTTCATTCGACTTCTTCCAGCCGTCTACGTAAACATCCGGAAACTACCGACGCTAAGTCGATTTTAGCTTGGGTCATAATCTGAACCAGTACCCACTATACATGCATAATACCCCCCAACCCATGAAAGCAACTATCCCAAAGTACGACCGCTCTCTCTTGCAGTCCAGAAAAAAGAGAAAGATTTCATCAGCTTATCCGCTACATGTTATTATCGAAAAAAAATTGGTCAGTGTCCAAGTAAGAAAAGGTAGAAAGTTCTTTGGGCTGTCGAAAGTCTGTGAGTGAGCAGTTATCTTGAGGTAGAGATATTCAATGCTTGAGCGTCCAGTTGACAGGGACAGAGAGAAAGGAGACGTCTTTCCTCGTTGCTTTCAGGAATCTCTCTTCTGACAGACTGTGATTCCCAAAAGGGATGAAGTAGTTCTTCAGGGGACAGATGAAATGAATGTGCCCTGTAAACTGACTGATCAGTGTGTGACCAAATTGCATAACAGGGACATTTCTCCGAGAGAGAAAATAAGTCATTATTTATGACTGCTACAAACATGGGAGGAAATGATGAGGATGGACTTGAGAGAAAGACGGATAAATAAAAACCTGGTCAGAGGTAGGTTAGTTTGGAAGTCATATAACGGCAGTTTCGTCTCTCTTTTCTTTTTCATTGTTGTTCTGTAATGATGCATGTTGATTGATATTCACAGCACAAAATCATATGGGGTTGAACAATGCTTTCAGGGTTTTAATTTTTCTTTACCAGTATACTGTATACATAGGAGGGTTAATGTTTGTGGCTGTCTGCATGACTAGGCCCATTGACACGACGGCTACTGCTGATTCTCTATTGCCGTTGGCATTCGGGCAATCTCTGCTCACCGGCTTGAACAACCTCTGATTCTCGTTGACATTCGGGTAATGTCTGCCCGTCAGTCTGAAAAACTATTTCTTGTTTGAAATAAAAAAGTAAATGTAATAGTAGCATTTCAGGAAAACCTTTGAAAGAAACAACAAAAAAAAACAATTGAGTTTGTGCTCATATTATGCCCCCTAAAAACCCTTTAAAATGCTTCAAAGATCCTTAAATTTGGAGAACATTTATTAATTGGTGTCTCATATGTATTGTTAAAATTTTTACAAGGGGCTTCCATCCCCTTTTTACCCCCTTTGCATGAAACTAAATTAGGGGTTTTTACCCCGCCTAATAAAACCGGTATTGTCCGGGCCTTTGGGTCTGGATTTACGCCGGTCTATTAAGGGTTGCCGGTCCTGTGCAGTTCTAGGAGGTGCACCCTCCCAGGCCTTGCCTCCCCTCTTTGGGGAGGAATAAGTTTATTGCTTACTGTCTGAGGCGCCCCTACCAGGGAATGCCGACGGGGCTGCTCAGGCTATTTTTAAAAAGCCAGAGTGCTCAAATTCCCGAGCGCTGGTTCTTTCCCACTTTTCCGACCTTGTGTCACATCTTACCTTGTGGGAGGAAGATAAATAAATCGGACCCCTTACGCTTAGCAGCCATGTTCCAAAATTGTTAAAATTTTCACATTTTATTTCTATTATTATTTACTTATATTTCTTTCTTTCTTTCTTTCTATGTAACAAAATACAAATAGGGAAATAGTGTAAATCGTGTTCCAACGATGAAAGAACACGTGCCTTAGTATTAGTTACTTCCCTTTTCAATCGAAATGCTGAAAACGAGGCGTAAAGTGTTACCTCGTTCTGCAAAAAAAAACGTAACTTCAGAAATAATCTGACTAAAAAGTCATGTCTAAACATGCTTAGTGTCAGTTTTTGTTGGTTTGCTAAACAATACGAAAGGATTATCTAAAAATAAAATTGCGCTCAAATAAAAGCTCGAAAGTCATAATCTTCACCAGATACAGTTTTCGATGCTTGAGAAGGAAGTCCGCGTAAATCTGATTTACTGCCGACCATAAAGCAGTGTTCCATTGTTGAACTGCAACCCTAACCCATCCCCTTTTTACCTCTTTTGCATAAAACGAAATTAAACTAAATACAGCCCACATTTCGACCCCTTACGCTTAGCGGCCATGTTCCAAAATTCATAATGATCGTTTAATGCAGGGGCGGGCAACCTTTTCAGAGTGAGGGCCGGATGAGACTTTTGGAAGGAGATCGCGGGCCGGAGTGAAAAACGAAATCTCAGAATTACTATATTTTGTTTACATGAATAAATTGTACAAAAATAGGTTCTATATGTCATGCCCTTTCATCATCTCTCGTTTCCTCTTTGCCTCTCTCTTTCTCGTTTTCTATTTTTATCTCAGGCCAAGGATTTGAAATTAATAGTTAAAGAAAAATGAAATATACATGCATCATCGCTTGCTGATATTTATATATTTTTAACCCACTGTAGATCTTAATTGAAACCTACTTTTAAGTCCATGTCACAAAATGATATGAGTTTTACTGGGAGGTCCGCGGGCCGGATTGCAATAATAAAGCATAGCAGGGTGGCGGGCCGGACACTAAGCCTTCGTGGACCGGATGTGGACTGCGGGCCGGATGTGGACCACGGGCCGGAGGTTGCCCGCCCCTGGTTTAATGCGTTTAGGAGTGAATCCTGTACATACAAATAAATGAACATATCTAACTTTATATATATATATTTTTTTTTATATAGATAAAATAGTTATCCACAGACATGTGTTTCGCTGTTATTGTAGCTCATCAGTGTGGCTGACCATGACAGGATTCGAACCCTTGATCACAGGGACTGTAATCAAGTGCGCTAACCAGTATGCCACGAAGAGCCTCTGTAGATAGAGGTTTATAGCTCTGTCATAAAATAATCCGATGTAGGTTGACGTGCCGTAAAACTCAACACTAGACCAGTTTAGTGAATTAGAAATTTATTTAAATTGTTTTTTATTTTTTTAGCAATTGTTGAATCACTGCTTTGATGATATCGAAAAGTTTGTGTCTCGCCTGCAAAAGGCGGCTGAATCCTACAAAGAACTTGAACGATTGAAGCGAGATAAAGCCCACAAAGGAAAGAAAAACAGACAAGAAGTGGGTAAGTAGTTTCACTTGGGCATGTTTTTTTGTTTTAACACTTGCAATAATGATTTTATTCTATACCTATGAAAATAACAAAATCCTTATAATTTAATAAAAAAAATCCAACGGCATAGTTTCAAAACAAAAATAAAACAAACATAGCAAAAATTAAAGTAAAAAGACTCCCGGGCAACAAACATTATTATTTTCAGGGTTTTGGGTGATGCCTGGCAGCGTTGATACCCCTATATATATATGTTGAAATACAAGCATATACCAATGAAAACCATGAAGTATACAAATAAACATTTATTGTTCGGCAACCCGACTGGGTTTGCTATGAAATTGTGTCCATGAGAACCTGTACAACAAAGTCTGAGTAGAATGATGTGTGTAAGTTGAAAGGATACGCCTTATATACCGAATAGAGTGTGTTTGTGAGCACGCACATGTTGTGTGGTGTGTTCGTCAAAGCCAAACCCAGATGAAAAGGGGAGAGAGCGAGGGGGTCTGGTGAGATGTCTGTCGAGGCTAGTCTAGTCAAAAAGAGAGTGAATTTGCTGTGCAGTGCTTTTTATACCACAGATGGTAGCACTCTCTAGATTTCCAAAGGGGAGATAATTCAGGTCTAAAAACGCCTCCTGGTGAGTGTCTGTGTAAATGTATTGATAAAGCTAGGTAATGCTACAAGACTTACATGAGATTCAAACTCGGGTATTGGTTTGATAAAAACTACTGCCTTAGTAATGTGCACGTTGCCTATTCCTTTTTTGTCATGTTTCTATTTGCGTATGAACAAACTCCCAAAACACCATAACTTTTAAATGTTGTTATTTGTTGTGATGACTCTGACAGGATTTGAACATTCGATCACAGGGACTGTAATAAAGTGCGCTCACCACCAAGCCACGAACACCTGTCTGAAATTACGTGATAATTTATAGCTTATAGATGTATGTCATTATTTGTTGTTATTGTTAGCGATAAATGGCTGTGTTACATCTATGGGTGCTTTCTGCTTCCTAAGCATTTGAGAGTTTCCTCCCTTACATACGCAATGTCGCTCCATTTTTTTTAGGAACATCTATATACATAACTATGTACATATATATAATAATCCAGGTAAAGTTAACATTCACAGAATTTCAACTGGGCTTATAAAATAGTGCTCAATAGTAAATAGAACTATTTATATAATTATTTTTATTTATACAGACATGTACAAAAAGCTGCTACACTGACATGTCGATGTTATCAATCAGTAGTTATTAGAAACTAAGATCTCATCAGGCGGAAAAAAGGTTGATCTTTCACTCAGATGTTCATATTGGTTCTTTCCCAATATGAACATCTGAGTGAAAGATCAGACTCAGAGAGAATATGTGAATGATAGATCAGAAGGTCAATGGGTCACTTGGTGTTTGAGTTGTTGCCATTTGATTTGAATGAAAAGATTTAGTTTGATTGATCAAAACTGTTTTCTTTTTCTTCTTTTTTCAGAAGATCGATTAGCAATGAAGGCCCAGCCTCCCCAAAATCAAGACTATGTCGACATTTTCCAAAAGTTCAAATTGTCGTTCAATTTGCTCGTAAGTTTCACTTTTATTCAAAATTTAACATAAAATGATTTTCATGGATTTCGTATTTTTCAATGATTTTTTTTTTTTTTTTTTTTTTTTTTACTTTTTTTCGCATTAATTTTATATTTTTAAATTTCTTATGTCCCTAAAAACCCTTTAAAATATCTCAAAATTTAACATAAAATGATTTTCATAGATTTCGTATTTTCCAATAATTTTTTTTTTTTTACTTTTTTTCGCACTAATTTTATATTTTTAAATTTCTTATGTCCCTAAAAACCCTTTAAAATATCTCAAAATTTAACATAAAATGATTTTCATGGATTTCGTATTTTCCAATGATTTTTTTTTTTTTTTTTTTTTACTTTTTTTCGCACTAATTTTATATTTTTAAATTTCTTATGTCCCTAAAAACCCTTTAAAATATCTCAAAATTTAACATAAAATGATTTTCATGGATTTCGTATTTTCCAATTTTTTTTTTTTTTTGACTTTTTTTCGCACTAATTTAATATTTTTAAATTTCTTATGTCCCTAAAAACCCTTTAAAATACCCCAAAGAAAATGAAATTTGGGGAATATTTATTAATGGATGTCAAATACCTATTGTTAAAATTTCACAAAAAATTGGAGGTATCTGAATTTTCAGAAAAGGGTCTTCACTCACTCACTATCCAGGTTTATCGTCTATGTTCCCTTCGACAAGAGGTTCGATGTTGTCTGTCTGTCCTTATGTTAAGTCTCCAGTACTCCCGATTGACTGTCCATTTGCCACTGTTTATGGTATTGTCTGATGGTTTATTTCCATGTCTTCCTAGGGTGCCCAGCTTTCTTTTTACTGTCCAGTCTTAAGTCTCTGCAAGTGCTGATATACCCCTTGCTTCTTTCAACATGCCCGAACCAGCGAAGACGGTTTGCCCTTATTAGGACATCAAGTTTTGACAAAACTAAATTAACCTTTAAATGCTTTATTTATAAAATCGGAGGACTTATGTTTTGAGGCATGTCCGTCCGTCCGGATTTTTCTCCGCAACCATCCATCGAATTTCTCTGAAATTTTGCATGAAGTTGTAACTTTGGTCAGGTTAGAAAGTGACATTCTCCGATTTTTGAAAAAAAATCTGGTCAGCCCCCCCCCCCCCCCAGAGCGTCAAAAGGCCCCGAAATGGCAAAAAATGACATTTTTGGCCCCATAACTTTTCATCCATCCATTCAATTTCTCTGAAACTTGGCCAAAATGTGGAGGCAATTGTTCCTAATAGAAAATAAGTATCGCTGACCTTGGAACAAAATCTGGTTCGCGCCCCCAGGAGGTCAAAAGCCCCCAAAATGGCAAAAAATGACCCTTTTCTCCCATAATGTTTGATCCATCCATTCAATTTTTCTGAAACTTGGCCAAAATGTAGAGGCAATTGTTCTGGATATTAAATGAGCATCCTTGACCTCAGAAAAATTCTGGTTCGCGCCCCCAGGGGGTCGAAGGGGGGTCAAAAATGCCCCAAATTGCCAAAATTTATTGTTGCATTTTACACTCGCCACATCGAGTCGCATACAGAGGGGGACCACGCATGCGCGGCTTGTTTATATTGGTTTGACACTGAAGATACTGATTACCTATTTAGCAGGTGTGCTGATGTAACATCATACTAATACCTACTCATACTTGCCAACAGGCTCGTTGCAGATGTGAAACAAGTTGCAGTTTGACATATTTTCGTTGAATTTTATATTAAATAGGCATTTTGTTGGAATGTGTTATATTTGAAAAGAATTTAAGGTTAATTTTTTAATTTTGAAATTAGGTGTTGAACTGTAAAATTAAAATATGTCCTGGGAATGACATTAAACTGCACCCAATGGTGAAGCCCCAAAACTTATAAAACTTAATATGAGACAAATTAGCAGAACCATCTCTGATATATTCCGATTAATTTTTGGGGGCTCGTGTTCGGTGTATCAATTTCATGCCTACTCCTATGTGTGATGTTTTGTTTGTGTTTATTTATACTTATATATATTTACATACATATTCGCATGCATGCTTATATATATATATATATCTTCCACTCTGTGTGTTTATCCTGGCTAGTTTCTCTGTCTTCTTCCCTCTTATCGCCTTTACCCCCTCCACCTACCGCCTCCCCTATACTAGCTCAGTAGGTGTGAAAGTGAAAAAGAAAATAAATAATATAAAAAAGAATAAGAAAATGTCTTCTCATATGGTCCAATCGGATCATCTTTTCCTTCTCACATGTGTGTGCCTTCAAAATGAAATTGTTTCCAAATCTTCACTTTTTCTGAAGACGTTCACTAACACGAACGAAACCGGTCAAATCTCTTGTTTTTGTTTTTCTCCTGCACTTTAACCTGTTTTCCGTTTGTCATTTTTCACACACACACACATATGTATATAAACAATAAGCTGGTCCTTACAAATCTCACCCTTGCCTGACAACTTACCAGTCTATTCTTACACCAAACCTGTCTCAACAAATGCAAAACTTCCTCATTATTATAACAGTAATACATTTTGATGGTAAAATAGGAGTGATAACTGAAAACAACTTTCGCATTTATTTATTTAGATATATATATATATATTTCTCATTAGTGTTTGACTTTTATAATTTTTTTTATTTATTTCTTTTCTTTTCTATATTTTATTTTTCCGGCTGTTTTTGTTTCTTTCAATTGATTTTCTTCTCGCTGTCAATTTACTTTCAGGCCAAGCTAAAAGCCCATATCCATGATCCGAATGCACCCGAATTGGTCCACTTCCTGTTCACACCCCTGAGTCTGATCTATGAGGCTAGCCGTGATTCATCGCATGGTCACGGAGATTTGGCGGCTGGCGTCATTACGCCCCTGCTCACGAAGGAAGCCAAAGACCTTCTCATGAATTGCCTCACCTCTAAAGAAACCGAACTGTGGATGTCACTCGGAAAGGCATGGATTACAAGCCGGTGAGTAGTCGGAAATGAAAAAATATTGACGATTCTTAGTGTTACACTACTGTGGTCCAGGCGTGACTCAGTGCGGGATCTTCATCTGAGGCACCGGCGTGACTCTATCTGATACGATCCCTATAGGAAAACCATTAAAGTATAATAATACTATTTCCAATGTGTGTTATATTATTATTTGGTCTATTCATGTTAATATTATTATTTGGTCTATTCATGTTAATATTATTATTTGGTCTATTCATGTTAATATTATTATTTGGTCTATTCATGTTAATATTATTATTTGGTCTATTCATGTTAATATTATTATTTGGTCTATTCATGTTAATATTATTATTTGGTCTATTCATGTTAATATTATTATTTGGTCTATTCATGTTAATATTATTATTTGGTCTATTCATGTTAATATTATTATTTGGTCTATTCATGTTAATATTATTATTTGGTCTATTCATGTTAATATTATTATTTGGTCTATTCATGTTAATATTATTTGGTCTATTCATGTTAATATTATTATTTGGTCTATTCATGTTAATATTATTATTTGGTCTATTCATGTTAATATTATTATTTGGTCTATTCATGTTAATATTATTATTTGGTCTATTCATGTTAATATTATTATTTGGTCTATTCATGTTAATATTATTATTTGGTCTATTCATGTTAATATTATTATTTGGTCTATTCATGTTAATATTATTATTTGGTCTATTCATGTTAATATTATTATTTGGTCTATTCATGTTAATATTATTATTTGGTCTATTCATGTTAATATTATTATTTGGTCTATTCATGTTAATATTATTTGGTCTATTCATGTTAATATTATTATTTGGTCTATTCATGTTAATATTATTATTTGGTCTATTCATGTTAATATTATTATTTGGTCTATTCATGTTAATATTATTATTTGGTCTATTCATGTTAATATTATTATTTGGTCTATTCATGTTAATATTATTATTTGGTCTATTCATGTTAATATTATTATTTGGTCTATTCATGTTAATATTATTTGGTCTATTCATGTTAATATTATTATTTGGTCTATTCATGTTAATATTATTATTTGGTCTATTCATGTTAATATTATTATTTGGTCTATTCATGTTAATATTATTATTTGGTCTATTCATGTTAATATTATTTGGTCTATTCATGTTAATATTATTATTTGGTCTATTCATGTTAATATTATTATTTGGTCTATTCATGTTAATATTATTATTTGGTCTATTCATGTTAATATTATTATTTGGTCTATTCATGTTAATATTATTATTTGGTCTATTCATGTTAATATTATTATTTGGTCTATTCATGTTAATATTATTTGGTCTATTCATGTTAATATTATTATTTGGTCTATTCATGTTAATATTATTATTTGGTCTATTCATGTTAATATTATTATTTGGTCTATTCATGTTAATATTATTATTTGGTCTATTCATGTTAATATTATTATTTGGTCTATTCATGTTAATATTATTATTTGGTCTATTCATGTTAATATTATTATTTGGTCTATTCATGTTAATATTATTTGGTCTATTCATGTTAATATTATTATTTGGTCTATTCATGTTAATATTATTATTTGGTCTATTCATGTTAATATTATTTGGTCTATTCATGTTAATATTATTATTTGGTCTATTCATGTTAATATTATTTGGTCTATTCATGTTAATATTATTTGGTCTATTCATGTTAATATTATTATTTGGTCTATTCATGTTAATATTATTATTTGGTCTATTCATGTTAATATTATTATTTGGTCTATTCATGTTAATATTATTATTTGGTCTATTCATGTTAATATTATTATTTGGTCTATTCATGTTAATATTATTATTTGGTCTATTCATGTTAATATTATTATTTGGTCTATTCATGTTAATATTATTATTTGGTCTATTCATGTTAATATTATTATTTGGTCTATTCATGTTAATATTATTATTTGGTCTATTCATGTTAATATTATTATTTGGTCTATTCATGTTAATATTATTATTTGGTCTATTCATGTTAATATTATTATTTGGTCTATTCATGTTAATATTATTATTTGGTCTATTCATGTTAATATTATTATTTGGTCTATTCATGTTAATATTATTATTTGGTCTATTCATGTTAATATTATTATTTGGTCTATTCATGTTAATATTATTATTTGGTCTATTCATGTTAATATTATTTGGTCTATTCATGTTAATATTATTATTTGGTCTATTCATGTTAATATTATTATTTGGTCTATTCATGTTAATATTATTATTTGGTCTATTCATGTTAATATTATTATTTGGTCTATTCATGTTAATATTATTATTTGGTCTATTCATGTTAATATTATTATTTGGTCTATTCATGTTAATATTATTATTTGGTCTATTCATGTTAATATTATTATTTGGTCTATTCATGTTAATATTAATATTTGGTCTATTCATGTTAATATTATTATTTGGTCTATTCATGTTAATATTATTATTTGGTCTATTCATGTTAATATTATTATTTGGTCTATTCATGTTAATATTATTATTTGGTCTATTCATGTTAATATTATTATTTGGTCTATTCATGTTAATATTATTATTTGGTCTATTCATGTTAATATTATTATTTGGTCTATTCATGTTAATATTATTATTTGGTCTATTCATGTTAATATTATTATTTGGTCTATTCATGTTAATATTATTATTTGGTCTATTCATGTTAATATTATTATTTGGTCTATTCATGTTAATATTATTATTTGGTCTATTCATGTTAATATTATTATTTATATTAGTATTAGATTGGACAGGAAGAGGGATGGCCCCAGAATAGATTCTTGAGGCATGCCAGTGTTGATACAATGTGCTTAATGTTGAAGTTGAACTTATGTAGGTAAAATCATTCCTATCCGGA
This sequence comes from Sepiola atlantica, assembly GCA_963556195.1. NCBI lineage: Eukaryota > Metazoa > Mollusca > Cephalopoda > Sepiida > Sepiolidae > Sepiola > Sepiola atlantica. The sequence continues at coordinate 6,511,382 of OY744546.1, forward strand.
TTGCTATCACTATAAATGTAACCATTATTGATAATACTCTTTTCAATGTGTGTTATATTATTTTTTGGTCTATTCATGTTAATATTATTATTTATATTAGTATTAGACTGGACAGAAAAGGGGTTGGCCCCAGAATAAATCCCTGAGGCACGCCGGCATTGAGACTGTGTTTCAGATTTCTGCCCAGCAACGGCTACTTTTATAAACCTTTTTCAGAGAGAAAGGATTTGATGTTGAAATGCCGTTTCCAGATATTCCACAACTAATAAGCTTGTGATGTAGACCTTTGCTACAAACTTCATCATTTCAACTGCGGCAAAGTAGATTTAACAATAACAAATTCAGACATAATAAATCTAATAATAAGTTTTCACACTTTAAAAGTATACAGGTCTGTAGAAAATTAAATTTTAATGTGTTTGGTGAAAGTTATCAGTTGTAGTTTTTATTTTATTTTTGATTTCTCCGCTGTTAACTATACTGCAATATTACCGACATTTCCAGTTATAATTTCAGAGTATTAAAATCTGGACGTAAACTTATTGGATGACCTGATATTTGGTAGTGTTAATGTAATGTAAACTTTTTTTGTTTAAAATTTGAACTAATTTTTTTTTTCAGCGACAAATGGACGCATTCTGTTCAACCGTACACTCCACGGTTTTATAACGGATGGCATCCAGCACCTAACATTGATGAAATTACCGGGGCTCCACCTAATCTCATCAGTAACCCATACATGCAACCAATGCCAGCACCAATGAGACATGAAGAGCCACAATACTTTGTAAGTAAAATAAAAAATAAAATTGTTCAAAAGTGCATAACCTAAGAAACTCCTGCTCTCAACCTTGAATCCTATATATAAGTTTTTTTTTTGTTTTATTGTTTTGCTATTGTTGCGATTTTTAAAAAGCTTAAACCCACCCCAGCATTGCCAGGATGGAGACCTACTCACCAGAGAAGGACACAGATAAAAATAGACCTAAATATAGTCAATGTTACAAGTAATTGTAAATTAGGATTTAGGAAAATGAGTTTTAATTTTTATCGAGTGGAGCGATAGGCCCCGCCACGCACAACTATCTCAACAATGTTGGTCTGATAATGACGCACCACAGCAAGGATTATCGTTAATTTGCTTGGCTTTATGAGCGCCTCTTCATCGCCACCATTCGTGGAAACGACTTAAGCCTGCTCTTGGCCTGCCAAGTCCATAGGACATTCGATGAAACTTCCTGCTATTTGCATATTGGTTATTAAAAAGGACATTTCATTAATTAACTATTTGTTATTTAAAAAAAAATCATCCCATAATCAAAAATTGTGGTTATTAAACCCAAACAAATATCTTAAGATGGACAAACTTCAATCAATAAGATAGACGTTCTGTATCTATTTTATCTGTTAAACAAAATTCTAAACTTTTGAGCGGTCAAATCGACATATTCAATTAAGTATGCAAGAATAAGAAGTTACATTTTTTTAAATTTTTTTTTTGGAAGGCAATAAAGTTGAATTATTTTTTTTTTTTGGAAGGCAATAAAGTTGAATTATTTTTTTTTTTTGGAAGGCAATAAAATTGAATTATTTTTTTTTTTTGGAAGGCAATAAAGTTGAATTATTTTTTTTTTTGGAAGGCAATAAAGTTGAATTATTTTTTTTTTTGGGAAGGCAATAAAGTTGAATTATTTTTTTTTTTGGAAGGCAATAAAGTTGAATTATTTTTTTTTTTTTGGAAGGCAATAAAGTTGAATTTTTTTTTTTTTGGAAGGCAATAAAGTTGAATTATTTTTTTTTTTTTGGAAAGCAATAAAGTTGAATTATTTTTTTTTTTTTGGAAGGCAATAAAGTTGAATTATTTTTTTTTTTTTGGAAGGCAATAAAGTTGAATTATTTTTTTTTTGGGAAGGCAATAAAGTTGAATTATTTTTTTTTTTGGAAGGCAATAAAGTTGAATTTTTTTTTTTTGGAAGGCAATAAAGTTGAATTATTTTTTTTTTTTGGAAGGCAATAAAGTTGAATTATTTTTTTTTTTGGAAGGCAATAAAGTTGAATTTTTTTTTTTTGGAAGGCAATAAAGTTGAATTATTTTTTTTTTTGGAAGGCAATAAAGTTGAATTTTTTTTTTTTTTGGAAGGCAATAAAGTTGAATTATTTTTTTTTTTGGAAGGCAATAAAGTTGAATTATTTTTTTTTTTGGAAGGCAATAAAGTTGAATTATTTTTTTTTTGGAAGGCAGTGCAAATTTTGAATTTTTTTTTTAATAAAATAAAAATAAAGCAAAAAATTTCAAAAATCATAAATAAAACAAATGAATGACCCCCAAAAGACAGATATTTCAACCAAAAATTATAGCATAAATAAATTGAATAAAAAGTAAAATAATGAAATTAAATTAAAACAATTAAAACCCCAAAAATGAAAGAAAAAAACTAATAAAAAATGAAACCAGACAAATACTTAAAACAAAAATAAAATAAAACAAACAACTAAAACTGACCAAAAAAAAATGAAACAAAAAATAATTAAAACAAAAAATAAAATAATAAAACAAGAAATAAAAATTGAAACAAAAAATGCAAAAATTAAACCGGAAATAAAACCAAAATTTGAGGAAAAAATGAAGCAGAAATTAAAACCAAAAATAAAACTAAAAAGTAAATAAAGAAAATAAAACGATTAAAAAATAAAACAAAAAATTGAGGAAAAAATGAAGCAGAAATTAAAACCAAAAATAAAACCAAAAAGTAAATAAAGAAAATAAAACGATTAAAAAATAAAAATAAAACAAAATACCTGAACAAAAACTAAAAAAACAATTAAATTAAAAAATAAAAGGATAAAACAAAAACGAGAAGATATGCGTCCATACTGCAAGGAAAATTATATTTAAAAATTAAACATGACAGACCAACTCACGGACAGCACGACTTATAAAACAGAAAATAAAACAAAAGCATGAAATAAATAAAATAAAATTAAAATTAAACAAAATAAAATAAAATAATAAATAAAAACAATAACATAAAAATAAAACAAATGACTAAACAAAAAAATTAAAATTAAACAAAAATAATCTAAAAATAAAACCAGAAATAAAATTATAAAGCTTATAAGAAAAAAATAAAGCAGAAAGTTAAAACAAAAATAAATAAAAGAAATAATAAAATAATAATAATAATAAAAAAAGAAATAGTAATAATAATAAAAGCTAATAGCTACATTGGTTTAGCTACCACTACCCTTCCCTGTAGTATCGTAATGCACCTGGTAAATTCTAGTGCAGCTGGAAGAGATAGTGTTGATTCTGGTAATTTGGTCAGTGTTGTTATGATGAAAAGGAGTTCCTCTCAAAGTTTAGACCATCATTGTGACATTATTACAGCTATAGGAAATTTATATACATTTTTTTATTTAACAAATAACAATGAAATTCTTCTGTTCGTTGCAACCTCAGCATGAACCCCCGCGACGAGAGGAACCACTACGACGAGAAGAACCACTACGACGAGAAGAACCACTACGACGAGAAGAACCACCACGACGAGAAGAACCACCACCACCGATGTAAGTATAAATTTATTCATATAACTAAAAGAATACCCGTCCCAGGATGGGTAAAATTAATTTCCCAACCAGAACAGCTTATGAAGATTAAAATCAAGATATAATGATACTAAACCTTATGTCTAGAATTCTTATTCCAATTTTGATCAAAATCCATTGCATGATTTTGATTTTAGAAGATGTCTCAAATCTAGGGCTTAAGCTTAAGGGTCTTAAGAAGAACTTGAAATTCAGGGAATCTTACTTAATTGATGTCTAACGACTCTGCATTAAAATCGATGCAAATCTGAAATATTTGAATTTTCAAATGGGACACTGCGCCTATATTATGCCTCTGAAATCCCCTTAAAGTACCCCAAAGAAACTGAAAATTTGAAGAATATTTATCAATTGATAATAACTATTGTTAAAGTTTCAAAAAAATCGGAGGTATCTGGGTTTCCATCCCCATTTTTGTCCATGTTGCATGGAACTAAATTAAACTAAATATAGTGCACATTACACACCTTTACGCCTAGCAGCTATGTTTTAAGATTTGTAATGATCGGTTAATTAGTTTAAGAGAATTCTCTGCTTTTAGCAGAATTCGATTTTTTTTTAATCCAAACGGATTTCCACTTAAATCGCGAGAGCCTCTATGGATGTGAGTTCTGTTATTTTGTTGAAATCGTTTTTTATTTAACTAGCAAAAATAATCGTTTTTTATTTAACTAGCCAAAATAATCGGTTTTTATTTAACTAGCCAAAATAATCGGTTTTTATTTAACTAGCAAAAATAATTGTCTTTTATTCAACTAGCAAAAATAATCATTTTTTTATTTAACTAGCAAAAATAATCGGTTTTTATTTAACTAGCAAAAATAATCGGTTTTTATTTAACTAGCAAAAATAATCGTCTTTTATTTAACTAGCAAAAATAATCATTTTTTATTTAACTAGCAAAAATAATCGGTTTTTATTTAACTAGCAAAAATAATCGGTTTTTATTTAACTAGCAAAAATAATCGGTTTTTATTTAACTAGCAAAAATAATCGGTTTTTATTTAACTAGCAAAAATAATCGGTTTTTATTTAACTAGCAAAAATAATCGGTTTTTATTTAACTAGCAAAAATAATCGGTTTTTATTTAACTAGCAAAAATAATCGTCTTTTATTTAACTAGCAAAAATAATCGGTTTTTATTTAACTAGCAAAAATAATCGGTTTTTATTTAACTAGCAAAAATAATCGGTTTTTATTTAACTAGCAAAAATAATCGGTTTTTATTTAACTAGCAAAAATAATTGGTTTTTATTTAACTAGCGAAAATAATCGTCTTTTATTTAACTAGCAAAAATAACTGTTTTTATTTAACTAGCAAAAATAACTGTTTTTATTTAACTAGCAAAAATAATCGTCTTTTATTTAACTAGCAAAAATAATCGTCTTTTATTTAACTAGCAAAAATAATCGTCTTTTATTTAACTAGCAAAAATAATCGTCTTTTATTTAACTAGCAAAAATAATCGTCTTTTATTTAACTAGCAAAAATAATCGTCTTTTATTTAACTAGCAAAAATAATCGTCTTTTATTTAACTAGCAAAAATAATCGTCTTTTATTTAACTAGCAAAAATAATCGTCTTTTATTTAACTAGCAAAAATAATCGTCTTTTATTTAACTAGCAAAAATAAGCTTTTTTTTTATTTAACTAGCAAAAATAAGCTTTTTTTTTATTTAACTAGCAAAAATAAGCTTTTTTTTTATTTAACTAGCAAAAATAAGCTTTTTTTTTTATTTAACTAGCAAAAATAATCGTTTTTTATTTAACTAGCAAAAATAATCGTCTTTTTATTTAACTAGCAAAAATAATCGTCTTTTTATTTAACTAGCAAAAATAATCGTCTTTTTATTTAACTAGCAAAAATATATTTTTGCTTAACTGGGAGAATTCTATAATTATGAAAGAACTACATACACTACGTAGTTAAAGCAAAATAAATTGTTTTCGACCATTAAAATAATTTCCGACGCTATTGATAATGTTTACCCATTCATTTATTTTTTAAATTTATTATCGCTTATGTTAAGGTTCACGTTTTGAAACATGACACAAATCATGAATCCATAATTATTTTGTTAGGGTAATGTTTTAAGCTCTATTTATAAGAAAGTCCAAAAAGGTTGGTAGAACCTCAGACTGAAGATCTAAAGGTTTTGGTTTCGATTTCCAGTCATAATCCGTGGCAGTCGGTTTGCAACTCCACTATAGACAGTCTCCTTCCTAACCCCAACCCTTACCCTTCTCCACTTACAGTCTCCTTCCTAAATGTTAATCCTTTGACTTTAGGTTAGCGACCTGTCTCTGTAAAATGTTATTACTACAAAAACAGTGGCGAAAGTGATGATCTTGAGCCAGAATCGAGCGGTGGAGGTGGCCTGGACTTACTTCATCCCCGCAGTAAGAGGGTCCGCCTTTGCCTGGCTTGCAGATGGAAAGGGAAATAAGTTTTTGCTTACTAGTTTTCTAGTGAGGATTGAACTCGCAACCTCGAAGTAACAAATCTACTAGTTGCTGCACAATAATACGTGGATTCGCCTTGACGACAAATAGTCAGCCAGCGGATTATGTTTTTTCTGATTGGTTAAACAGAATTAACTGAAGGAAAATCTGCTAATCAAAAAGAGAAGATTATTAATCATAAGGAATGAAGGCGAAGTGAGTGTTGAGTTACACAAGGTTTTTGTGCTTCTACAGGAATTGAACCGAACTGAGTTTTTTTTTTGTTTGTTTAACGTTTGGAGTCTAGTCATAGACTTCTGAATTCCCATCTTTCAAGTATTCCAATTCAATGAGATTTGCAAACAACTGGCAGACGCTGTGGATCTGTCTACAGACCGAATGCAATGGATCACTTTGACTGCATTTGGCGTTGCAGAATGCGGGCGTTCCTAAGTTTAAGTATTGATTTACTCCTCTCCAGGAGTTAGGCACAAGGCCAGTTTTTATCTTACTCCCACAAGTAAGATGTGACCCAAGTTCAAGTCGGGAAAGTGGGGTTTAAAAATTGCCTGGGCAGCCCCATCGGCATTCCCCGGTAGGGGCGCCTCTGGCAGTAAGCAATAAACTTACTCCTCCTCAAAGAGGGGAGGCGAAGCCTGGGAGGGTGGACCTCCTAGAACTTCACAGGACAGACCCATAGACCGGCGTAAATCAAGCCCCGAAGGCCAAGACAATACCAGTCTATGGGGTGTAGTATCCATCGGAACAGATACTACACTTTGATCTTAGCCAAAAGGCCAAATCATCATTTTGACCGACATGAACGCTATTTCAGATGTAAGTTTAAAAAAGCGAAACAAAAATGAAAATAAAATAAAAACTCCCGGGCAATACCGGGTGTTAGTACCACTAATTTATCATATTTATGTTGAATTTTCTTTCTGTTAATTTGTAGAAGAAAGCCGGTTGCTATGATACAAGAAGATCAAACTGATAATTTCATGGATGATATGAGGAACCGGGGTAAAAAGTAAGTTGGTCTCTTCCCATTTCATTATGTTGCATTTTTGATGGGTACTATGCTGTTCTTGTTTGCGTTTCTCGAGAGCCAGGGTTGAAGAGATCTTCTGAACAGAGGTACTCTCAAGAAAGAAAACGATTTTAACATTGACTTTATCTAATATATAAAATTAGGTCAGACGGATTCTCGACTTTTGTCATGATAGCTTCCGTTCTACAAAATCTATATTTCATTCTGAATCGCCATTTTATTTTGTTGAACGTTCGCCCATGTTGTTGAGAAAGATAAAATGTAATTGGAGTTAATTTCTTCCAGAAAATCATTTATCCGGTCAGATTTCTTTTTAATATCTTATATATACACTGCATACACATGCCTGACTGTCCCTTCCCTTGGTTGACAGTGGTAATGCTCTGCTGGTTAGTAATATCAGAAGTTCCCTGAACTTAACTTCATCCACTCCTAATTCTTGCAATCACTCTAGCACCTGCTCCACCCTGTGCTCCAATGGTATCACTAAAGTAACAAAACTTCTCGACAACCTCAATAGCTTCGCCATATATTTTGTCCACATCTGAGTTCTCATCCACCTCCATTTTCTTACACTTCTTTGCACACAACCTGGTTATCCTCTATCGACCTACAAGTAATTCCACTGCACTTATGTACCCAATGCTTAAAAGTACCACAAAAAATTGAGTTGAACCTGACTCCTTACGTGAACATATGTATGCGTGTTTGTTTGTGTTGTCAGTTGAAAGATGAAGAACACTATGGGAGTATGAACATCTATGTATGTCTGTTTGTTTGTGTTGTCAGTTGAAAGATGAAGAACACTATGGGAGTATGAACATCTATGTATGCGTGTTTGTTTGTGTTGCCAGTTGAAAGATGAAGAACACTATGGGAGTATGAACATCTATGTATGCGTGTTTGTTTGTGTTGTCAGTTGAAAGATGAAGAACACTATGGGAGTATGAACATCTATGTATGCGTGTTTGTTTGTGTTGTCAGTTGAAAGATGAAGAACACTATGGGAGTATGAACATCTATGTATGCGTGTTTGTTTGTGTTGTCAGTTGAAAGATGAAGAACACTATGGGAGTATGAACATCTATGTATGCGTGTTTGTTTGTGTTGTCAGTTGAAAGATGAAGAACACTATGGGAGTATGAACATCTATGTATGTGTGTTTGTTTGTGTTGTCAGTTGAAAGATGAAGAACACTATGGGAGTGTGAACATCTATGTATGCGTGTTTGTTTGTGTTGTCAGTTGAAAGATGAAGAACACTATGGGAGTATGAACATCTATGTATGCGTGTTTGTTTGTGTTGTCAGTTGAAAGATGAAGAACACTATGGGAGTGTGAACATCTATGTATGCGTGTTTGTTTGTGTTGTCAGTTGAAAGATGAAGAACACTATGGGAGTATGAACATCTATGTATGTCTGTTTGTTTGTGTTGTCAGTTGAAAGATGAAGAACACTATGGGAGTGTGAACATGTATGTATGCGTGTTTGTTTGTGTTGTCAGTTGAAAGATGAAGAACACTATGGGAGTATGAACATCTATGTATGCGTGTTTGTTTGTGTTGTCAGTTCAAAGATGAAGAACACTATGGGAGTATGAACATCTATGTATGTGTGTTTGTTTGTGTTGTCAGTTGAAAGATGAAGAACACTATGGGAGTGTGAACATGTATGTATGCGTGTTTGTTTGTGTTGTCAGTTGAAAGATGAAGAACACTATGGGAGTATGAACATCTATGTATGCGTGTTTGTTTGTGTTGTCAGTTGAAAGATGAAGAACACTATGGGAGTGTGAACATCTATGTATGCGTGTTTGTTTGTGTTGTCAGTTCAAAGATGAAGAACACTATGGGAGTATGAACATCTATGTATGCGTGTTTGTTTGTGTTGTCAGTTGAAAGATGAAGAACACTATGGGAGTATGAACATCTATGTATGCGTGTTTGTTTGTGTTGTCAGTTCAAAGATGAAGAACACTATGGGAGTATGAACATCTATGTATGCGTGTTTGTTTGTGTTGTCAGTTGAAAGATGAAGAACACTATGGGAGTATGAACATCTATGTATGCGTGTTTGTTTGTGCGTTACCTGCACTGACCGTAATCGTCTGCACACGTCGTGCCGGTCCAATGGTTGTTGTGCGATCTCGTCTCCGTGCTGCACCAAAGACTCTCATGCCAAGCAGAATCACAAGTAACAAATTCATTTGTTCGAGGTCACAAATGAAACTCGTGTTCCCCGATTGAATGGCAAAGTTGCGAAATGAGATCTCTCGATCCCGGTGAAATAAAACATAAGTCCAGCACAACCCTTTGGCTAAGAGATCCAGATGGGCTCATCTTCCGCAGACTTAATGTTGCAACAAAGAACTCTCATGCCAAGTAACGTCGATGAGTCCAGTTTATCAACAAGTAACAGATTTATTTGTTGGATATAAATGATACTTATCTTCCCCAGGCTGAATGGCAGACTTGTGAATAAGAAATCTCTATCCCAGCAAAATGGAAACAAGTCCCTCACAGTCATTTGGTTAAAAGACCCAGATGGGCCATCCTTCCTTCAATGGCACCCAGCTTAAACTCCACGCCAGCTCTCCCCAAAAAACCCAACTTCCTGTCATGCCCAATGGGCCAGATCTCCCCTCCCATCTCTTCCTTCCTGGCCGGGTTTTTGTCCCTGGTTATAAACCACCCAGGCACTGACCACTTGAGATATCTCTGGAGATAAATGTCAGACAGAGAATTATCATGGTGACAATCCCCGCATGGGTCCCTCCTTTTAATTCATCTCATTTATTATGAAAATAAAAGATAATAACAAATTATGAAAATAAAAAAATATTAAAAAATTATGAAAATAAAAAAATAAAAAAATTATGAAAATAAAAAATTAAAAAATTATGAAAATAAAAAAATTATGAAAATAAGAAAATATTAAAAAATTATGAAAATAAAAAATATAAAAAAATTATGAAAATAAAAAAATATTAAAAAATTATGAAAATAAAAAAAATATTAAAAAATTATGAAAATAAGAAAATAAAAATTATGAAAATAAAAAAGAAAAAAATAATGAAAATAAAAAAAGAAAAAATAATGAGGAAAATAAAAAATTATGAAAAAAAATGAGGAAAAAAAATTTATAAAAATCTTTAAAAAAAAATTGCAAGTATCATTATAGTATACTATATTTTTTCTTTTTTGAATTAAAAATTAAAACACAAAATATTTTGTGACTTTAAATATTTACTGACTTCCATTTCAGATTTTGCAAAGTTTCCAATCCAAGAACAAAAAAGAACCCCAAAGAATTGACGGTGGCAAAAGGGGAAATTTTGGAAGTAAGAAGTGTTATTTATTTTTAAAACTTTTTATTTATTTTTAAAACTTTTTATTTATTTTTAAAACTTTTTATTCACCGAAATCCAGGAATGATCAGCGATGTGATTTCTCTGCGTATTTCCGTATAAATTGCTAGACCCTCTATGTATATGAGTCTCCACTTTTTGGCTGGAATCTGTTTTTTTTTTTTTAATAAGAAAAAGCTGATTTTTGTCAAATTGCTATAGCTATACCTTCTTATTTTTTCGTTTCTATTTGGATTTTCTTTCTCTTTTTCTTTCTTCCTCTCTCTCACACTTTATCTTTCTTTTTCTTTCCGTTCTTTTCTTTCTTCCTCTCTGCCTTGTCTTGCCTTCCTTTTCCCTCTTATGACAGTTCTCTCTGAAAACTGAAAATGTTAATTTTGCCGTGAAGGCTAAGACTTCAAACGATTCATGAAGAGGGTAGGGGAGTTAGATGACTTTTGTTTTATCAAAGAATGACTTCCTGTTCCTTTCCTCCACATACACACTTTTGGTGTCTTTCTCTTAATTCTGACTTTCTTGGTTGAAACTGATTGAAGTTGTTTAAGAAAAACATCCCCCAAAAATGATCTGAAAACTATTAATCTTAGTTGATTAACTTATTTGTAAATTTACCTGTTTTTTTTGCTTAGCAAGATTTTAATTTCACTAATTAAACATTTTTTTTTAAATTGTAAAAAATAGTAAAACCAATTGTAAAAAATACTAAAAACAAAAATTGTGAAAAATTGTAAAAAAAAAAAATTGTAAAAAATACTAAAAACAAAAATTGTGAAAAATTGTAAAAAAAAAAAATTGTAATAAATAGTAAAAAAAAAATTTGTAAAAATTCATCTGTTGTCAGCTCAATTAATCTGACAATTAACTTATTTGTAAATTTGCCTGTTTTTTGTTTAGCAAGATTTTAATTTCACTAATTAAACATTTCAAAAAAAAAAAATTGTAAAAAAAAAAATTTCAAATTATTTAAAAATATGTTTTTACTATTTATCATTAGCACATCATCGAAGTTGTATTTAGTTGTTGTTTTTTGCTACCAGATCAGGCTGTCTGAAGATATCGGCTTTCTGCCCCCGAATGCACCAAACATTGATGTTTTATTGTTCTCTTTGCAAAACTCAATCATGTTCTGCAAAATCCCAAACAAAAAAGAACAATTTCTCTCTCTCTCATCTCCACCTTTCCCTCCATCCCCATCTCCCTCCCTTTCCCCCTTTCACTCAGCCAAACACCATGAATAAATACTTGAACATATAAAGAAATTGAAGCATAAAAACTTTTACCAAAATGACCGGATTCAGCATTAAATAACTCGAAAAGGGTTGATATGCCGTAAAATAAAACAACCACTCACACCCACACACGTCGGGGGAGGGGGGAGGTCGTACCACAGTTTATGAAATTCATCTCGATTTTATGTTTTTTGTCAACTATTTTCTATTTTATTTTTACTCTTTTTTATTTTTCCGCGCAGGTTTTGGATGATACACGCAACTGGTGGAAGCTGAAGAACGCGAAAGGAGATATCGGACACGCACCATTTACAATCTTAAACAAAATCAACAATCCAGTGAGTGACTTTTGAGTACCCCCCCTCCCCCCCCAAAAAAACTCCCTTGGCCTTTTGGCTAAGTTCAAACTGTAGTATCTGTTTTAATATTACTCTTCCTAACCTAATAGGTCCCATCCTCGTGCTTGTTTTCTCGTACCTACAGCCTCTTTCACACAGAAGAGATGTTGCTAGCCTCTCTCGACTGTATTGTTATGTTCATGGTAGGTGCTCGGCTGAGCTCCAATCCATGGTACATCCCATAAAATATTCACAACAGGAACTCGTTGAGCTATGATCGCAGCAAAGAACTTTCTTTTCTCTCTTTTTTTTCTCTCTCTCTCTCTCTCTCTCACTCTCGCTCTCTCTCTCACTCTCTCTTTCTCTCTCTCTCTCTTTCTTTCTCTCTCTCTCTTTCTTTCTCTCTCTCTCTTTCTTTCTCTCTCTCTCTTTCTTTCTCTCTCTCTCTTTCTTTCTCTCTCTCTCTTTCTTTCTCTCTCTCTCTCTCTCTTTCTTTCTTTCTCTCTCTCTCTCTCTCTTTCTTTCTCTCTCTCTCTCTCTCTCTCTCTTTCTTTCTCTCTCTCTCTTTCTTTCTCTCTCTCTCTCTCTCTCTTTCTCTCTCTCTCTCTTTCTCTCTCTCTCTTTCTCTAAAACATGAACAAAGTGCTTCCCAACCGACTACAACATGGTCGTCTTCAAGTATAATGTGAACAAATACTTGTTGAGCCGTCCGTTTGGATAATCAATTATTTTTATTTATTTTTTATGGAAATCACTCCAGACAAGGTATGAAGCCACTTGATGTTAGGAGCTAACAAGAACGAAATATGATTATCGCAAAAACACGAGATGCCTATTGGCCTTCGTCTTGAAAAAAAAAAAAAACAAGAATTGGTGTCTTAAAACAATCAAACGAAACAACGAATAAATATTTGAAACATTAAGAAATTGAAGCATAAAAACTTTTACCAAAATGAATGGATTATGTAACACATTACTTAACTGATAAAACAACAACTTTTGGACAAAATTCGACTTTATTCATCAACATAGTCTCCTTTTAGGTTGATACACCGATTCCAACGCTTCTATAACAATTCAATTCCTTTTTTGAAGAAAAATTTGTCTTTGACTTCAAAATACTCTTCAGTTTCGGATATCGATTCTTTATTGGGGCCAAATCTCTTTTCCTGGAGCATTCTTTTGAGGTTTGCAAACAAGCAGTAGTTACTGGGGGCCAAATCTGGAGAATAGGGTGGACGCAGAAGCAATTCGAAGTGCAATTCATGTAGTTTAGCAATTGTTGTGATTGACTTGTGACACGGTGCATTGTCTTGGTGAAACCACTTTTTTTTTTTTTTGAGGAAAAAAAATAATAAAAAATTATGAAAATAAAAATAAAAGATTATGAGGAAAAAAAAATATGAAAATATAAAAAATTATAAAAATCTTTAAAAAAAAAAAAAAATTGCTTGCAAGCACCATTATAGTATTGGTGCGTCTTTTAAAACTCAGGAATTTCAAATGGAACCTCTTAATCTATTTCTCTCATTTCGTCAGCCATTTGTGGCCGTTTTTTGGTGAATTCTTCGTTCAAACGCACCAATAATGCCATAATATAATATTCGCTATTAATAGTTCTTCCTTTCTCAAAGTAATCGATGAACAAAGTACCTTGCGCATCCCAAAATATGGAAGTCAAAACCTTGCCTGCTGATGTTTGTATCTTTGGTCGCTTCGGACGGCTTTCACCTGCTACTGTCCACTCAGCTGACTGATGATTTGACTCTAGAGTAAAATGATGGATCCATGTTTCATCCGTAATCACATATTGATGCAAGAACTTTTTTTTTTAAACATTTGCAAACAACACTCTGAATCATCAATGCATTGTCGTTTTTGATTGACTGTGAGCAAATGCAGCACCCACTTTGAACACAGCTTTCTCATTAACAGATGTTCATGCAAAATGGTGAATACACTTTCACCTTCCGATATCTTCAACTCCTCTGATATCTCACGCATCTTCAAGTTAGTTTGTGAACTTTTTGGATCTTTTCCACAATAAATGCTGAATATGGGCGATCTGAGCATTCAGCATCATTTTTGTCTGTGCAACCACATTTAAAGTCAGCATATCACCTCTTAATCATTGTTTTTAACAGAGCCGAGTCCGAATAATACTTATCAAGCGATTGCATTTGCTTGAATAGTATTTTTCCCATCAGAAAGCAATGTTTTATCAACAAATGAAATTCAGAGTTTTCCATTGTTTTGCAAATTTGTAACAGTAGCTTCACTTAAATAAATGTAATTTGTAAACTAATAATCCGATTGGGCTCAAATTTTAACACATGCGATTTGAAGGTTAGTACTTTATATAAAAATAAATATTTTTGTTAGTGGCGCCATCTATGTGTAAGGACCGGAACTTATTGAGTGATTTGTTAGTTAATCCTAATTCAATGTTTTTTTTTTTTTTTGGTTAACAGTAATTTTTTACATTTTGTTTCAGAATTTTTCAAATGAGAATTTATAATTTGGATTATTTTTCTAAATGAGAATTTATAATTTGGATCAATTTTCTAAATGAGAATTTATAATTTGGATCAATTTTCTAAATGAGAATTTATAATTTGGATAATTTTTCTAAATGAGAATTTATAATTTGGATTATTTGGATTACTGTTTTCGTTTTAGATGTTATTCTCATGTTTCGGCTTATCTAACCTCCGACCTTCTTCAGGTGCGTCTTTTAAAACTCAGGAATTTCAAATGGAACCTCTTATTTAATCTATTTCTCTCATTTCGTCAGCCATTTTAGTTGATCGAAGTTCAAGTCATTCGTGATTGTATTCTTAGTATCGCCCGCACTGAGAATTGAACCCGTCAACCTCCAGAAGACTATCACTTAGAACTGATTATCACGTAGCACTCTTATCCGTTGCACCACAGGTCCTTGTGAAATTCCGTACAGATTCCTGAGTGCGACATAAATGCACCTGAAGGTCAGAGGTTACATCGGCCAAAACGTTTTGAGAATAACATCCCAGATGAGAACAATGGTCCGAATGATCCAAATAATACAAATTTTTTACATTTTTTTTATTAGTTTTTTTCATTCTTCTTTGTATGGATTGCAATCTCAATATTACATTCCAATCTCCATGTCTCAATGCTGTAAATGTAATGTTTGTTTTTGTTTCTGTTTTTGTAGGCTGCTGAGAATGGCATTGGTAACCGAAATGGTCAAAGAGGTGACATCCCTTATTTCTAACCCCCCGTCAACCCAAATTGACCAATTCCCGCTTCTGGGTGTAAACCAAAATTATCTACCGGACCCTCCATATTCACTTCACATACATACCCTCCCTTTTTTTTTTTCTTAAAAATCTTTTTTTTTGGCTTTATTCTAATGTATGCATAATTTTTACAGTTTTAGTTTTTTTTCTTTCAATTTTTTTTTTTTTTTAAAACCATCCCAAATTAAAGAACGCAGATTTTTATTCGTTTAAAGAAAAAAAAGAAAAAAAAAGAAAAAAAAAAAAAAAAAAAATTCTGTGGAATTCTGCAACTTCCAAAATTACAGCTGAGAAACGGAGAATTTTTAAATGTTTTCAATTTTATATAAACGTGATTTTATTTTTTATTTTTTTCCAAAAAAAAAAATTCCCTTTCCACTTTTGTTGACATCTGCTTGCATCCCCCCCACCCCATTCACCATATTGACAAAATTATGTTTATATATAATTCTAACCCCCCCCCCCCCTAATCTCTATAATTAAAGGTACCGATCCGCATATTCATACGAAATGATTTGGTGTCAATAAAAAGTTCTAATAATTAAAATATACTTTTTTTTTTTTTTTTTTTTTAAATGTTAAAAAAATTTTTCCAGAAATATTTTTGTGATTTGTCAAAATATAGTCAAATGAGGGACAACAGCAATATTATGAAATGTTCAGAAAACGATATCACCCAATAGTGTTAAGAACGTTCTTAATGTTGTTCATGGTAAAACAACATTCAATAGGTGACAATAATAATATTACCAAATGTTTCGAAGACAGTATCACCAGCTCAAGAATAAAACATTGCAAGACAACAGCAAATACATTTATAAAAAAAAAACTAGGTGACCCGTGTCGAGACGTTGCCCAGGAAAATTGAGGAAGCCAAGAATTGCCCCCAACTCCTTCGAAATAAATTGCTCGGAAAGACTCTTTTCAGATAAGAATATTCACAATATAAAAACCAGTATCCGTAAATAGAACCGTGTGTTATATTAAAATGAAAACGATCATTGAATTAGAAAGAATAAAAGTGAATTAATGAGATGTAATTTTGCTAAGCAATATGCAAATTAGTTAATCTTACGACGTGATCGCATACACAGATGATCAGTATATTAGAAAGCTATTTTTCTTCTGTTGCGAATATGAATTTGGCGTTTTAATCTCACTGTTAGTGCGATGAATGGCCACACTTGGTAAAAATGCAGGCTAAAATATGTGACGATGACAATATTATCAAATGTTTAAAAGAAAACATCACCAAACAAAGCAAGATAAAAGTCGGCGGAGGTTGAAACATGGGCTTATACAAAATTCAAGTGAATGACAACAACGATATCCTAAAATGTTCAGAAGACGATATCACAAAGAAGAAAAAAAAAAAAATAGGGAGCCCCCCCCCCTCCTCCAAAAAAAAAAAGTTTGCTTTTATGTCTATTTTAATAAACAGTTTGAATATTCGTTGTTTAAAATTGTACAAGGTGAATGAAAAATGAATGAAGTTTCCAGACATGTAAATTGGAGCGGAAAAAAAAAAAAAATTTGGGAAACTTTTCTTGGATTTTTCCAAATCGCTTTTAAAATTTTTATTTTTGTTTTAAATGTTGTCTGCTCTTAAAAAAAATAACAAAAAAAACAAACAAACAACAACAAAAAAAAAACACCTTTAAAGCAAATATTACTTTTTCGAGTGGAGGATTCGATTCCCCCCAGTTTCTCAGCTGATGGAGGAATTTTCAAAAGTAATATGATTTTTTTTTTTTTTTTATTAATATAATATTTTTTACAGACTCTGGAAAATTAAAATGAATGAACTTGTATGATTTTTTTTTTTAATAAACGCATCATGAATTAAAAAATAAGCGACAAAATTAAATATATTTATCTCATGAATAATAAATTTGAAAAAAGATTTGTTAATTTTTTTTTTTTTTTTTGTACTTCTCCAACTGGTGATCCATATCGGCCCAAATGTTTGCGATTGTGATATACGAAACTGACCGGAAATGGGCAAGTCGTCGCCGAACAGTCAATTAGTACTGACATTAAATGAAACAACTTTTTCATTTTCTTTACTTGACTTAAGGTCAGCCCCCCCCCCCCCACACCTCTTCAGTCTTCATGGAAGAGTTTAATAATTTTCTTCTAATAAATAAGTTAATCACTCACTCACATTCACTATCGGGTTTATCGTTTATGTTCCCTTTGACAAAAGGTTCGACGTTGTCTGGCTGTCCTGATGCCAAACCTCCAATGCTCACGATTGTGGAGATTGACTGTGTCCATTTGCCACTGTTTACGGTCTTGCCTGATGGTTTCTTTCCATGTATTCATAGGGTACCCAGCTTTCTTTTTACTGTCCAGCCTTAGGTCTCTGCGTGTGCTGATATACCCCTTGCTTCTCTCAACATGCCCGAACGAGTGAAGACGATTTGCCCTTTTTAGAACATCAAGTTTTAGAATGGTCAATTTCTCAAGTAGAGTGTCTGACCTAATGTTTTGAATCTGGTCCGGCTTAACGTTGTACATCTGCCTAATCATTGCCGTGTCATTTCTCTGGAGTCGAGCAAGTGAGGCCTGGGTGGGGGCTCAGCACTCACTGCCATACAAAATCACGCTTATTACGCAGCTGTCATAGACCCTAACCCCTGCTAATAATTTGGATGGCTCGGGATGTTAGGATTGGGAGAAGTTCTCTGAACTTTCCCCCAACTGTCGACTGATGGTTGAACTCAGTTTGCAGCCACCTCCAGCACTCGGCATATCTCCTAGGTAGCAAAAGGAGCCTACCACCTCAAGGGTGTTCTCGCCTATTTCAACTTCTGTGTAAGGGCGGCCCTCGATTGGGTGTGCAAGTCCTACACATCTTTTACATCTGAAATCTAGATCTGCTGCACTTTTTGTACACCCATAGAGTGCAGTGTTTTTTTTTTTTTTTAGGAAGTCTTTTTCAACTTTCTTTTTTGATGGACTAAAATTTAAAAGAACCATAACCCACCTTACTCACACTGCCTTCTCTCAGTCGATAAACAATCTTTCTACGTTTTCATTTATCGGTAAAATACGATGAGTTAAGGATATCGTTTTATCAAAAAAGTGCATTTCTGTTTGTATTTGTTGCAATTTTTTTTTTGCCATGAGGCTGATTATTTTTTTTTTTTTTTTTTTGGCTGAATGCGATTAATTCTTTGGGAGACGGGACAGCTGCCGTCACCGCAGTTAAATGCACTTTGGTTCTGCAGTTGTATCTTTTAGTATCGTCTGCCCATTTTTTTTTTGTGTGTGGCTTTAAAATTGTAAACTGCAGTTCCGTTTTTTTTCTGTGAATCGCATTTGGAAATATTTCCATTGATATGAATCCCCGGGCTGGAGAAGTATTTTTGAATCGCAGGGAATTTGGTACACCTAAGGAAAACTTGCGCGCAAATGATTTGACAAGTCCGTACAGAGTGGAATTTGGCTTCTGAGGATAAGCAAGTTTCAGTTATGACTCTCTGGTCTGAATCTTAATCTATGATAATGGATTGAAGTTCACCCAATTTGAAGAAGATAGAGCCAGCGTTACAAAAAATACTTATATAATATATATATATCTCTATATAATATAATATCTCTATATAATATAATATATATATCTATATCTATATATATCTAGATATATCTAATATATATCTAGATATATCTAATATATATCTATATATATCTAATATATATCTATATAATATAATATATATAATATATCTATATCTATATATAGATATATCTAGATATATCTCTATATATATCTAATATATATAGATATATCTAATATATCTATCATATATCTATAGATATCTATATATAATATATCTATAATATATATCTATATATATAATATATATAAATATCTATATATATAATATATATAAATATCTATATATAATATATATCTATATATATAATATATATATATAATATATATCTATATATATATCTATATATAATATGTATCTATTATATATATATATATATCTATATCTATATATAATATGTATCTATAATATATATATATAATATGTATCTATAATATATATATATAATATGTATCTATAATATATATATATATATATCTATATATATATAATATGTATCTATAATATATATATATATATATCTATATATATATAATATGTATCTATATATATATATATATATATCTATTATATATATATATGTATCTATAATATATATATATATCTATATATATATAATATGTATCTATTTATATATATATATATATCTATATATATATAATATGTATCTATAATATATATATATATATATATCTATATATATATAATATGTATCTATATATATATATATATATATATATCTATATATATATAATATGTATCTATAATATATATATATATATATATATATATATATAATATGTATCTATAATATATATTTATATCTATATATATATATATAATATGTATCTATAATATATATATATATATCTATATATATATATAATATGTATCTATAATATATATATATATATAATATGTATCTATAATATATATATATATATATAATATGTATCTATATATATCTATATATAATATGTATCTATAATATATATAATATGTATCTATATATATATATAATATGTATCTATAATATATATATATATATCTATATATAATATGTATCTATAATATATATATATATCTATATATAATATGTATCTATAATATATATATATATATCTATATATAATATGTATCTATAATATATATATATATCTATATATAATATGTATCTATAATATATATATATATCTATATATAATATGTATCTATAATATATATATATATCTATATATAATATGTATCTATAATATATATATATATATATAATATGTATCTATAATATATATATATATATATAATATGTATCTATAATATATATATATATATATAATATGTATCTATAATATATATATATATATATAATATGTATCTATAATATATATATATATATATATATAATATG